>NJRL01001130.1:5954-16397 GCA_003063815.1 Aphaenogaster rudis
CCCTCTCTCTCTCTCTCAGATAAATTTTATTTTTTCTACAGTCGAAACAAAATTTAAAAATGATGTATTAATTTTACGATAATCTTTAACTTTACTAATTCAAAATTCAAAATACAATCAAATAAGATTTGTTAATTCCGAAGCATTCTTCGAAACATCTATATCTAATGTTCTTACAATTTAAAATTATAATCACAAATAGAATTACTAAATTTAAAACGCAAAAAATAAAAAATTATTTGTTTAAGACATTACTAATTAAAAAGATTTTCATTAAGAACGCCAAATGTACAAGGTTCACAACGGTTGAATTATATTCGTATATCATATAAATCTACCTTTAAATTAAATTATAAGAATTCAGTGATTAATCCGAATCTAACGCAATTTGATTTAAACAATTATTTCAGTTTTTAAAATGTTTGGATAAAATGTATGAAAAATATACGATTTCTGACCGTTCGTACGACGAAGTTAGTAAAGTACTTGTATCGAATTGGAATAACTTAACAGCATTACATAGTTGAAAAGACTAAGGTTGCTGCAATATAACAACTGGAATGTACTAGCAGAGCAAGTATCGATCAAAGTATGACTCACGTTGTACATAATAAATCGACTGTCGCATTTCCCTTTGCGCAAAGTGTCTTTACCATCACTTGCTACACGTGTGTAACAAAACTTTTGAGCAGATAGTCTAACGGCGAGAAAACAACTAGGTGGAAGTACGGGAAGTATGACACTGAATCGAAAAGTTATCGTTACATTAGAAACAGTAATAATGGATAACTTTATCCATTTCTCTGCTAATTCGAGGCCAGCGCGATCAAGCCAGTAAGATTTTAGACAGATTCAATCGTTAAGGTATTATTATATAACTTTATCTATATAACTATACAAACAGAAATAATGTTTATATTTTCATTAATTCGCTCTAAGTTATATAACATATGTGTATCTACTATATTTACTAATACGTTTACTACATATATATTTGAAAGTTAAAACCTCTACACAAGTAAAAAGAGATTCGTAAAAAATTAAGTAATGAATAGTTTTATCTTTTACTTCAAACAGCAATTTAAATTAGATGCATTTAAAATTTGTCTAATTATAAGATATATTTAAATAGTTATCCAGAGAATCTGATATTTATATAAATATATATGTAAAATATTGTAAATAAAATCATAAAAAATATATAAATGTTTGTGTACTTCTATGAGCCGCACTTTTAAAGCTACAGATGATTTGAAATTATAAAACAATGTTTACAACGCAACTTTTCATGATAATGTATCGCCAAAATATAAGATAGAAAGACGTGTTTATAGAGAATAATTAAATTTTTGAATACAATTCTCTCTCTCTCTCTCTCTCTCTCTAATTTTAATTTTTCAAATTTTTTTAAAATACAAAAGTATAAATAACTCAGATTCTGTAACAATGTTAGTTTTTTTAATTTAATATTATTTTGTTTAATTCCTTAATTTAATTAAAGCTGAACGAGAAAAGATGTATAATTTTGAGAATTGATAAATTTCACATTAGAAAATTTTAAGATTAAAAAAAGTTCAGAGTTCTTGACGTCTATTTCATTAATAACGAAATTATTCGTAATGCAGACAGTGAGATCGAGCGTCAAGTTATTTGCGAGAGCTAAGTGCACTCCTAAAACGTACTGTCGTATTGGCCTACACGCGCAACACGTGTCAAACAGGACAATGGATAGTTCATAATGTTCCAGGTGACTTCCGCGACTTTAAAGCCGTGAGAACTAGCTTGAGAATTTATTGATTGGTTGATTAAAACATGACGGTTGAGATATGTAGGGTAAGCCGCACAACTATCGACCTCTTGACAGTTATTCGTTACCTGAGCGCCTGGCCAGCACAATGTCCCACGTTATAAAATAAGTTTACGCGCAACAGTTCAAAAAAGCGCCAAGTATCCAAACTGCCTTTTTCGTGCAAACCACCGTTCCATTTGTTATTTAATACTTTACCGTTTATCGACAAAATTGATTAAACCTTACATTACCAGCTAAAATTTATTATTTTTATCTTAGCGATAATTCTAAGATTGAAATCTCAGAAATAACTTTATGTTTTTTGCTTCTTATTCCTGTAAGTATACAGTAATATATAATTACATTATAATATTTCATTGAATGCGCAATACTAATTTGAAATGTACATTGCGTTATAAACAAAAATGTGCACTCGTTACATAGGATAAATTACCTCGATGTAATATTTTCACGAACAAGTGACTTCACGCTATTCAGCATAAATGTTTTTCCGAGTATAAATTTATTTCTTCAGTGATAATTAAATTTGGGTAGAATATAATATTGTAAGTGACCAGATTATATTTTTCATGTCAACTGTCATAATGTTTATTTTACGCTCGGCATTATTTAACATTTCATCATAGGCGAGATTTATTAAAACAACCGAAGGCGGCGTTATAACTTGAAATATATCCTGTGCCAGTAAATCCTTTACGACGTGGCAGTCGCGTAACATTGTATGAGAATTCCTATTAGCCAAGCGCTTGATGAACAATTTCGTGAGAAAATTTCTACAAAATTTTCACAATTCGTTCTCAATTGCAAAAATTCTTCGAATAAAAGTTTTTCTCGTCGTTAATATTTAAAATAAAAAAACTAATTTTTCAGACGTTTTTCATAATTTTAAATAACTTTATCTTGTGTGTGTGTGTGTGTGTGTGTGTGTGTGTGTGTGTGTGTGTGTGTAGCGTTATATTAATTATACTATAAAGTACAAAATAACATAATGCTACACTATATTGTATAAGTATACATACATGTAAAAGATATAAAAGCGACAAAAGTTGATTTTAAAAATCGTTATAAAAAACCAACTTTGTGATAATATTGAGTAATAGAAAAATCAAAGAAATTTAATTAGTATTCCAATATAACAAGTTTAATTGATCTATTGATAATAATTTAATCTAAACTAGCCTATTGTATAAATCCTACATATTGTTGAATAAATATATATAATTTATATAGTTGAATATTCAATATAAATTAATACAAAACAATAAACACTAGCTTCGAGATGGTCGTTTCCGAGGTGGCCGTTAACGCCCGAAATTTATGATTCAATCTTCATTCTCTATCTTCATTCATTTTTTATAAAGTAATTACTCAAAATAGAGAAAGAAATTTTCTGATTTTATGACATCTACGTAATATAGAACATCGTGTTTTTGTAAACAAAGTATACTAAACCACAGAATTTATAGTCATTAATTGTAAGGATGCACACATTACACAACGAAATTTGTTAATATAACTTTAAAACCAAAAGCTTTATAAAATAGTATATCCTACATAGTACGTAATATCGCAGAAACATAATAAAATATTATTTGTTTAAAGCGATGAGGTGTATTTTAGCTTCTCCACTAAATAAGTTATAAAACTCATGATCAAAGTACTAACCACATGGATATATTTCTATATTAAATATAAATCCTGGCTACTGCAACTCAACATTAGACTACGAATGCCTTCTTCAAATAGCCTACGGTACGAAATGTGTGTGTGTGTGTGTATTTACCCAAAATCATTAAATCGTGTTATAAAACACAATTTTTTTGAATTCAAATTTCATAAACAATTTCTATAATTTTGAGCTATTTATTTTTTTACTCTCATAAAGGGAAGAAATCAACCGTGTAAAAAGTGTTGTTTCGAAAGTATATAACAATACTCCGCAATACGACCTTCTTTCAGCAATATTGCTGTTTCGAGGGCCCGTGCTGATTTTTTTTTCCGGATTTACCCATTTCTTTCTAAGTAAACGATTTGTCATACTGGGAATGGAAATGTGGCTTTGAGAAATGTGTATGTGATGTAGTCCGATTGGTTACCTGCCTCCGGGCGCTAATGCATCTCCGCCATATCGTTCCCTAATGGAAGTTACTCGTGATCTCTTGTACACGTTATTTTATCGAGCTTATTTACATTACTTAAATCATTTGCATCAAAAACGTAAATGTATCACGAGCGATCTGAAATAATGAGAGAGAAGACCATCAAACGCCAGTTAAACCAGATTATCAACAGTTTCATTGCTTTCAATTTATATTAGCTTCCTGTAATTAAATATTTTAATTACAGCTATTATAATTATCATAATATAATTGTTAACATTGTGACAATTAGATTATGTCGAAAATGAATAATGCAAACATTAAAAAATACACGTTCATTAGACAGTTAACGTCATACATGATATAGGTCATTTAATATCCGCAGATTATTCTATATTTCATGATATCGATAGCCTCTCTCTTCTCTCTGCCTGCGGCATATTCCATTTATATAGATACAGACATATTAAACATCGTTTTATGTATACAGATCGTGTCAAAGCTATCGAGATACATATTCCTACAAGAAACTTTAAAGATAAACGAAAAATTTTGAAAAATTCGAGTTATTTAAATCGTTTTTTGGACGCCATTTTGTGTTAATTTTATTTTTATTTTTATTTTTTCGGGTATAATCAATAGAGGGATGCCTAAGGAAAAAAAATAACTCTGGGATTTCCCAAAACCTTCATCCGTTGGACTGGAATCGTGGTAAAACCGTGGTTTTGACAGTTTGCCTCCGGTTTGCCCATTACATTGGGACGCCGATATTATTGACCTGGGAATGACTCTCAATGGATTTTCTTATTTTATAATGTTGTAATTAATATCCTTAAAAATAAAAAATTTTATATTCATTCGCGGCCTTGTCATAAACAATTAAACATGAGCCAATTTTTGCAATTTCAAACCTCTCTAGCCCCTTAAGCATTCATGAATATACGAGGTGGTGCAAGTGTCACGCTACTATTTTGTTTTGGCGCCATTTTTTTATAATAACGTTTATGTCAGTTTGGTTTTGAAAAAATAGAAGAGCAAGGACTGGAGAATATGTGAGAATATTTCAGCAAGATGGTGCCACACCACACACGTCACGTGAAACCATGCAAATTTTGAAGGACGTGTCCCCTGGTCGTTTAATCTCTCGTAATGGAGATTTGCCTTCACGAATGTTGTCCTTTAGTTGCTGAATGGTTTGAGGCTTGTTCACATACACCTTTTCTTTCAAAAAAAACCCCACAAAAAATAATCGGGAGCCGTCAAATCCGGGGATCTTGGAGGCCAATGCAAATCTCTATTACGAGAGATTAAACGACCCGGGAATATGTCCTTCAAAATTTGCATGGTTTTACGTGACGTGTGTGACACCACCTTGCTGAAACCATATATTCTCCAGTCCTTGCTCTTCCATTTTTTCAAAACCAAATTGACATAAATTATAAAAAATGGCGCCAAAACAAAATGGTAGCGTGACACTTGCCTCACTCTGTATATGTAGACAAACATATTTTCATTTATAAATAAATTACGTGCATATCGTTTAATTTTTTTTCCCTAAGCAAATGCAACGCATTAAAATATTTATTTTTAAAATACTCACGTCCTTGTGTACACGAATAAATGCAGCATACAGGTACAGTTTCGTATCGAAATTTTACGCTATCTTAGAAAAGCGTAATAGGTTATTCACACCATGGGATCAATTAAGCATAAATAAAGGATAATATACTACCGCGAGTATGTAAATTACATCATTCGATGAGCACGGGTTTATGCATCGGCGAGTTGCTTAATAAACCGTAATAATGATTAACCGATAATCCTCGATGGTGTTCATTCTGCAGTTCTTAAAAATTAATTCCACGTTGGAAAAGCAATTTCTATTATATCGCTATACTTGAAATAAAATAGTTTATTCGCGTCTCCTGCGTCGGATTAACACATTAATTTTCAATTACTATGCATGTAAGTTGAAAAATAAAATTGTCTTTTTCTCTATTCTCGTTGGAAGTTTCTTTTTCACGAAAAAATATAAAATTCTATCTTTCTCACTTGCTCTTAGTTTTTTATCTTGTATATTTAAAACCATCTTTTCATTTCGTCAAATGAATGAATATATATTTATGCAATTTTTATCGTCAGATTTTTGAATGATTAAAGTTTTTTAGAAAGGATCAAAGTTTCCTTCCTGGCAAGAGAAGTATCTCAGCCGTATATACATATATACTATATCCTCCGGAAAAAAACAATGACATTAATATAAGTTGAATGTATCTTCATCAGGAACTGCAGAATCATAATTTAAAGTGCACGATGCTAGATAGTCTCTTTTGTACCTTTGCACCTTTCCAGTCTCTGAAATATGCACGTCCTCGGTAAATCGCAGGCACGAAAGAACCTTTCTTCAGTTATTTAAAATTCCGCGTGACCACCGTATGCAAATCACTCGGAACCATGGTGTCTGAGCTGATATTACCGGAGGAAGCGGAAAGGCGAAAAAACGGCTAGTGTGACTAAAAATTAAGTGCAATTTTTCTATCTTTTTATTGAGCCTCAAAGAAATTATTGCGACATTATGACGGCGTAGAAATTGTTATTTTACTATAATGTTCTTACATTAACTTTTCTCTTTTATAAAATATTCCAGATATATGAATTGTTTTTTAATGAAATTGTATCCTTGTTATTATTAAAGTTTCAAAATAAATGCAAAATATAAAAATTGTATATATGTATATACATATATTGTGTGTGCGTGTGGCGTGTGCGTGTGCGTGTGTGTGAAGATTTAGGTAAAATATGTAATATAAAAAAAAGAGATTAGAACCTAAAATTGCAAAATATATATTTTTTTAAATACTATACCACAATTATTTCACACACAAAATATTTTTTTATATTATTACAAGTCTTATAAATATTGTGTGTGTGTGTTCTGTCTACCATATTGACACTCGCTAAAGTTAAAAAACCTTACTAACAACAAGTACTACTACTTGAATACCTATATACAGTATCCATCAGTAGACAACAGTATCCATCAAAATATATACTTGCTATCTTGATCTGCTTACACTTGAACGAAATTCGAGATCATCGATCAAAAACTCCTTATAAATACAGATTTTATATCAATCAATCGATGACTATAATCGTCACAAAAGTTTTTTCTACATTCAATGTGTGCTATTGAGAAAGAAATATTATTTTGCGTCGATTATTTGTGTCGATTATTTCTTCATGCTTCTAAATTATATAATCATATTTGATTAACAATAAGCAAAGATATAAAAAAAATTATATGTTAAAAGATATATTAAAGTAATCGGAATATATTTAGTAAATCTGTCTATTTTATGTTTATTTTGTATCATTGTGTAATTACTTCGTATATAACTGATAGTTTTTGGGACATTCTGTATCACGCTAATTTCAAATGAATGTCAGAGAGTTAATGTTATTCGCGCGAGATACCCGAGGGGTGGTGCAAACATTGGGTATGCACAAAGCTCATTTGATGCGGAAAAATCAACCGTAAATTTTCAGTTGATTTAAATGTCATCGTAAATTATAACGTATTTCCTTCCTTCGTGATGTAGGAATATTGCGTGACACGGTGTGTATATTGGCGCGTTACGCCTGAAAATCACATGTATGTAAAACAGAGGAATCACGACAGAATCAACACCTTGTTAAATTCCGCCTAGTCTATCGTCTTGTTAGATATACGCTAGCTTTAAGACTTGGTAATCTCTATATAAATTCTATCATCTATATAATGTTATCTGCTAGATCGGAAAAATTAACAAGTTTTAATTTTTTGTTTCTTATACGCGCGCACGCGCACACTCACGCATTCATATTTTATAGTCATTGTGATTGAAAGTGCGTTTCGTGTACCAATATTAAATATATATAATTAAATGTAAGACTTGGAGCGCTGTTTTCTCCATTTGAATGCGACGCTTCCCAAAACCTGCGAACGTCAATTGTGTAGTACCATTTCGAAACTCCCACTCGGCGGCCGGTTGTGCGAATATGTCGACTACCCTTTGAGAATTCACTCTTCAAGCCTCTTTTTTGAGAGGAAACAGATTGCTCGGTGCTTACATTAGAGAGCCCTCTAAAAGTTGACAAAGCTTCATTAAAATCAAAATTTTCGAGTTGTCTCTCGACTAAACGTCTCGACGTGCAGTGGTGCCTAAGCACATACAAAACTTTAATTTATGAAAACCTATCTAGAAAATATATCTCGATATACACCAATCTGAACTCAACTGGTCAATTTTAATAAAGAAGCAATGATAAAAATATTGTTATAATAATACTTCTAGTCTAAAAAAATTTGGATCAAGTTTGGTATAGTTTTCCGGATTAGACTGTTTAAAAATTATTTATTTAAAATATTATAACATGCAATTACACATTTTTATTGTATATTGTATATAAATAAAAACTTGATGGAGAATGTTGATGTCGGTACAAAAATTAATTAATTTTCTTTATACTCTCTTGTATAACTTTTATATAACGTTCAAATCTTGTTTACAAAAAAGTAGCAAGTGTTTTGATTCGCCAAGTCACTGTGAGCTCTCACGGTGTGATACGTTCGCATGAGATACAACGTTTTGAGCCCAAGTAGAACGAGATACGTGCGGTCAGCCCGAGGAGAACGAGTAGGCGGAAACGAGAGCAAGTGAGAGAAAGGAGTCAGCGGAAAATATGCCAAAATATGAGTCGTCTCTTCTATTATGTCGCTATGAAAGCTTCTCGCTTTACATATCTTTTGTGCTAATCCAAAAGGCTATTCTAATATTAAGCATTAGATATTATCTTTAAAAATAAAGTACTAAAATTAAAGTTAATTAAGTACATAAGTGATACAGTCCTCTAATAAAACTTCTAGAATTTCTAAATATAATATATATTACAAAAAAATGTATAAAAACGAAAAGAAAGAGTATCAATTAAAATAATATGAAAGTTTATATTATATTCAACCGATATATTAAAGTAGAAATTATTAAATAAGTATAACAGTTGTAGCACAATTTTAAAAACTGTGCTATACATCTTTTAACCCCTTTACTGTCAGTGACACGTATAGGGGCAAAAAAATTCGTGCCACTTTTGCTTTATGACACCTATAGGGGCATCTTGAAAAAAACATGCTTATACTATTACGATTTGGTTGTCCTTAGGTATTTTAAGGTTTTTGAGGTCGCTAAATCTGAATCTGAAATCAGAATTTCGAAATTCAAAATAGCGGATCTAATATAGCGGATCAAAATTCAAAATAATTTTGGATTTCAATAAAAATGAGTATCTTATCGTTTTTGGGGTCGCGAAATCCGAATCTAATATCAGATTTTCTAAATTCAAAATGGCGAATCCAATATGGCGGAACAGAATTCGAAAAAATATTAGGATTTCAATAAAAATGGATATGTTATGGTTTTTGAGGTCGCCGAATCCGAATCTAATATCAGATTTTTCAAATTGAAAATGGCAAATTTAATATGGCGGACCAGAATTCGAACAAATAGTTGACTTACATATAGAATGTACATTTTTTTCTTCAATTACTTCTAAATTCCGCTCTCTGCCGAACCCAAAGTCACTTCAGATTCGGATTCAGCGACCTAAATAACCTTTATACTGAAGTATTGATGCAGTTTTGAAAACTTTTTTTAAAACACATTTTTGGCACGAAAAGTTTTTTTTTCGCTTGACAGCGCAGGGGTTAAGTATAACTTTTCCCGTAATAAAGCTTTTTTGGAGATGTTATACTATAAACATGTCCCGGAAGCGACACTTAAATTGGCCACGCTGCCTTCTAGTGATTTAATGCTACTTCAAACAAAGCGAAACTATATTCGTGTATGAAAGATTGCTTCTGTAGTTCTTGCGCGAATGTTAAAACATGTCAGAACGATGACTGGAAACCAGGTTGCCATAGAAGGAGAACAGAACAAGAAAAGCAGCGGAAAGTCAAGTTGTCAGACGAATAAGACAAAATAGAAAGTCTGCAGAAACGTAACGAAATAAGGAGCGTTCGTCTGGTAGCATACGAAAACGTGCCATTTTAACAGAACGCACAAGAGAACATTATTCAAGAAAATTGGAATTTTTCTCTGGAAATGGATTTTTATAGTTATTTTATTCAACTTATGTGTTCACATATAAATATAAACAGATATCATAAGAAATTTTACTGTATTTTAGCTGTATTGTTTATTTTATAATTATTATTTCCTCGAAAAACGTTAAAGTGCATGTCGTTTCTACAAGTTTCAAAAGAGGACAAAAGTTATTATAAAATTTTTATAAAATTTTATAAAATTTTTTTACTTATTTTTAAAAAATAATCGAGAAATTGCATTAATTATTTCATAATTATAATAAATTTAATCTCTAAATTGGTAAACATTTTAGCAAGCTATTTATTGTACCGTGTTTAAAAAAAGTATATTCCAAGAGAATAGCGGAGAGAGAGATAGAGATAGAGAGGGAGAGAGAGAGAGAGAGAGAGAG
>NJRL01001130.1:32490-49098 GCA_003063815.1 Aphaenogaster rudis
ACACACACACACACACACACACATATATATATATTTATATATAATGATACTTGGCACTTGTCATTTCATATTATCAAATTGCATATAGAAAACATAACGATACCAGATATTCAAGAGAGATGTACATTGTTAATCAAGAATGAAAAGGAATACGAAATATACTGTAGCAATATTTTATATTATGGCTAGTAACATTTATCGATATCATAATTAATGAAAAATGTCACTTGCATCAGCAAAGATGTAAGGATTTTGATGCAATTTTATATATCTTTCAATATTATCCGATATATATAATAATGTGTGTGTGTGTGTGTGCGTGTGTGTGTGTGTGTGTGTGTGTGTGTGCGTGTGTGTGTGTATGTGTGTGTGTGTGTGTAGTACTTCCGTTATCTTAGACGACATTTTTTAATAATTAAATTGAAGTATTGGCAAACGTAGTTAAAGCAGAACGTGTCTATTAGATGATCATTCAAATAAATCGTCAGAGTAAATTGATCGATATAATTACTTATTTATAATTACATTTATTAATTTATTGCGCAATTCAGACAATTTATTTTAATGATACGGTATAATGTTTTACAAAGTTAAACAAATTCATAATTTCTTCAGTATTAAATAATATAAGATAAGAGGCTAATAAATATTACTGTTTATTAACTTACCTCATGTTTTATAAATAATAAAATAACATAATGTGTACCTACATAACAAAATTCCTGTGCACTATATAATTCTTTATGTTATTGCATAATGATTTATAAGATTTAATGTAATACTTGTTATCAGAGAAAAATAATGACATGTAGATGTGTATAGTAATTTTAAAAAACTTTATATCTTTCATTAGATTAATAATTCTCAATTTTTATAAGTGACGAATGGTAAATTTTTTAATTCTGATTTACTAACAGCAATTTATAAAATAGGTATATCATGTTCCTCTCTTCAATCAATATATCACCTCGTAGATTATACGGTAGTAACGTTTTATATATAGCAAATTTCTTCGTGCAACAAGCAAGTTATCATTAGATATTAGCCTAACTATATCTAACTATAAAAGGAATACTCCTGATTTAAGTTCAACATAAAATGAAGCGAAAAAATAGGGTAGATGCGAAGCGTTTAATTGCCCTGATCCATTCGAGTATGAAACAGCCATTAATGATCCCTGCATTACTTTGGGCTTTAGGATATCGCTGTACATATCAAAAATTAAAGAACGAACAATCGCTTTAGACCGGACATTACTTAATCTCTAGAAATTCACGTTAAGGTTCAAGATTTAGATCTTGTTACAATCTGTTTCTGCAATATATATTTTAGTATATAATAGATTTATCGATATAACTTTGAATTAAATCTTTTGAAAGAGAAATTTTTATATAGGAACCATTATTTTTGTCGCAACTCCTCTCAACAACTCTTTGACATTAAACACCATGATAATTAGACATCAGATAAAACTTTGTTGAAGCAAAATCTACTTGAAATTAATTAAAGAATAGAATGTTGTTACTCATTTAAGACCTCGAGCTTAATTTGTTTAAATTTTTTAATTTTCCTCGTAACTCAAAATTAAAATATTTATTATCATTTCCCACTAACTAAAGATGTTTTTGATAGTTGAAAATGTGATCTTTTACATCTATTAAATTAATATGAACTTTTTTATTTACACATCTATTAAAAAGTTACTTGCTATTTTATAATCTGTAATCTTATTGAATTAAATGTTACTTAAAGCAAAAAGAATAATTAAAAAACTAAATATATTATTCTATTGTTTTAAATAAAATATTTTATATATTCGCCCATGCCACAGCAATAGTAATAATTTCGAAAAGTTGGAAAATTAAACGAGACGTCGATATATAAACCAGCGTATTTAAGTAATATCATTGTGGCAATGTTCCCCAGGCAATGCACCGCGAAAAATAGGTTTCGATATAATAGTATCAATCGTTCTCCGTTTTCTTCCCCCCCTCTCTCTCTCTCTTTCCCTCTGTCTCTCGAATATCCTTAATTAAACTTCTTTATGTCGGTGTAAGTGATCGAGCTCTGATCTTAGCAAAAATTACACACCTTAACAAACGTATTCTATCCTCGATCCGCCGTTACTAGAAACCTGTTGCCGATATCTGGTGTGAAATTCAATCCAATTTTAGCAATAACTTGGACGCTCTATCCTTGTTCCGGTCGCGCTAGTTAATCTATTTTACTTATCTGTTTTAATGAATTAAAAATTAGCGCCGTTCACAGGTGCACCAAAATCAATTCAAACGACTCAAAATCTCGATATCTCTCTTTCCCTCGCGTTCTTTCTCTCTCTCTCTCTCTCTAGAGTGACTATAAATAAAAGACGGCAGAATTGCGCGTGGTGGTGGCTCGCTGTCAATACCAAAGTTTGATTAACCGATTTAGCGAGGGGAAGCTTGGTTATATTTTGAATTAAACTCCGCACGCACTGAGCATGTGTGCGTGTACGCGGTTTCTAGACAATGCCGATTTATCACCGCGGCACGGCATTTGCATACTCGATAGATGCGCCAGCAACAGAGAATGTCTGGATAATCAAACATAAGATAACGATCCTCCGTGGGAAGCAATACGGTCATTAAATCGACAGTAACGTTCGCGTGTCGAGAATAAAGATATACGGTAGCAGTGTATAAATTTCCGATTGGATTGCTGGAATATCGCTTATGCGATGACATAATAAATAACCAATAAGAAAAAGCGCATGTACTCCACATTCATTAATCCTTCTGATATATCCGATTGGTGAAATGAACAATAAAAGGTACACGATAAGACTGAGATTTATATCTCTAAATTTTTAAAGAAAAAGCTTGCGTAACATTTCACATATGTATCATATAAAAAATACAAAGTACAAATTTAAAAATCACTGATATGAAAATCTTCTTCATTAGGAAGAATACAAGACAAGCTCTTGCGCAAATGTCTGGCAATAAATTAACATACTACTTGAATATGGGAGCGTTAACATAAATTTTTATATTTCAATTCAATTAGTATCTCGCTCGCCTATGCTGACTTCAATCAAAATAAACCAAGTCTTTATCAAATTTTCCTCCGCAATTGTAAATATAATTCGCGTACCTAAATAATATGAGACATATGTACGTTATATGTCTGCGAGAATGACGAGTTCGTAGCTTCAAACTTTAAACGTAGCTTTAAACGAGTATTATTAACCTATGGGCAGAACATCGTGCATTGTACAAATTAAAGATAACATATCAATAATCCTCTCATCGAGATACACCCGAATTGGGCTAGAGATGCTACATACATACCGTTTCACTATTGGTCATTTAATCGATATACACCAGAACTACATACCGGTTGGTTGCGACATAAACAGGACTTTATCATTATGTGACTCTATCTGGAGTAACCCAGTTTGATTATTTACATCATCGAACGAAAAGAACGGTGCCAGGACTTTGCCGATAACCCTAGTCAACAGCATAATAGTAAACGATTACTACTGCAAAGATGTGGAGATATAGCTACATTTTATTAAATTATGCAATCCCTGCATCTTTCTTATTCTCTTTTCTGTCTACTTTACGATTTGTAGACTATCGCAAGAAATACGCGCGCACAGAAAGTAAACAGATTCGAATAATCGCGAAATAATTAAATCGCGAACGTACTTTGATACGCAATGAATAAAGCTTTACGGTTGACCTACTATAACGTAAGATGCAATCAACGGAGACTGCTGAGATTGAAAGCGTTTATGTAATATTGATAAATTAACATCTGTATATAAACGCTAGACGACAATGTGTAATAATAATTTAATGTACATCTCCACATTGTGTGTGTGTGTGTGTGTGTGTGTGTGTGTGGATTTTAATGATGAACTGATGTGTGATTCAATGAGAGGAAAAGTTTCAAAACTATCTTTTCTTAAAGAAGGTTTTGAATAAATTTAACATTTCTCAAAATGAAAAAAAAACAATTTACTGTTTATTCGTCAAAGAATCAAATATCAGTAATCAGATGTGTCGCGCGCGAAACGTAAAATTTAGTACATAACAATTATAACATAGTACATATATCCTGCGCACATACATATGTAATTTTATATATTTGCTGAAAATACCTTTTCTATAGATGGAAAAATGACGTAAAAAGAGGTATCTATAGGTATATATCTGAACTCGAAAAGCTATTATATATGTAAATCTCTCTATTTCCAAATCGCGTAAACTGACAATGAGTTATAGCGAACTGCAGTGCGCTATTGAATTCTCATCCACGTACTGAAATAATAGTAACCGAAAAAGAGCGTTCTCTCCGCGCGACTCAGAGACCACTCTGCCATTCCGAACGTAAGCCGAAGAACGCAGCTCCAAGTAGAGAAAACACATATTCTCATTGACAAAAAGCCGGCCGAACAACGTTGGCTTAACCGCATGGCACGGCACGGCACGGCCGACCGTAAACAGTGTCGACAGTAATTCCTTCCCTCCCGTGAAACACACTCTCGCAATCTCGCACACGCCATACCGCGTCGCGCCGCCAGTGCCCCTACCTTCGTTCTCGTTATTTCCAATCAGGATCTCGGTGTTTTTGAAATCCGCCTCTCTGACCAAGTCCAATGGATCCTTAGGCAGGAAGACCCCGTCGATGGTGGGCGCCGACGGGAAGCCGAGGATGCCCCAGTAACTGTTCCATTGCTGCACGGAGAGAGTTTTCGCGTCCACCGACCTCATGCAGGCCATAACTCGCGCCGGATTCTCTTGCAGCATCGTCGAATTACATCCGCAATCGTCCACCAGCACCCGAGCCACCTCGTTCGCCTTCTCGCCGGTCATGTAACTCCACGGGGCGTTGAGGGTGCCACTCTGAAGGATACCCCGGCGCACTAGACCTTGCGTGACCGGCGAGATGAGATGTAGGGATACCGAACTACCACCCGCGGACTCGCCAAAGATCGTAATCAAGTCGGGATCGCCGCCGAAGACGCGCGCGTTTTCGCGGAGCCATTTAAGAGCCAGAGCCTGATCCCAGAGGCCCATGTTGCCCGGCGCCTCCTCGCTATTAATAAAGTGTTGATTGAGGTACAGAAAGCCGAAGGCGCCGACTCGGTATTGTATCGAGGCGATGATCGCGTTACCGGCCGCCGCCATAATGTCAGCGTCGTAGACGTCCAGGGTAGCGGTACCGCTCATGAAGCCGCCGCCGTAGACCCACACCAATATCGCCATGCCGTTGTTACCGACGTTGTCCGGCGACTCTTTGTGACGTAGACGCAGCTTCTGCGGCACCCAGATGTTGAGGTAGAGACAGTCCTCAGAGATGTTGGTGTTCGGATTCCACATCTCCTCACCCTCGAAGCCGGGGAAGTACTCGTAGCGCTCCTGATAGCAGCTGTTGGGTAAGGTGGTAGCGTTCAGGACTCCGTGCCAGGGCTCGATCGGCAGCGGCTTGCGAAATCGCAGAGGCCCGACCGGAGGCTTCGCGAACGGCACCCCATAGAACACGTGAACCTCACGATCGAGCACCGTGCGGGAGAAACCGCGCATCAGCCCGCTGGTGGTCTCCACCACTAAGGGATCGTGACCGTCCTGGCCACCGTGTTGACCGGCGACATTCGCTCGCGTGATGCACGCGCTGTGCAGACTCAAGCCTAACAGCAACAGCAGCAACGAGGACGGACAGTTCATCCAAGAACTCATGATCAGACCGGATATCCTAGCTACGGTAAGGAAATTTCGCTCGGAGTTTCACTAATCGGCCAAAATTAACGTCCTCGAGTGTCCCTTCGAAAGCCCTCGGTATCTTCTGGACAATGGAAATGGATGCGCGCCGTGCGATTTGGCTATTTGTCCATCGATACTCGTACGCGGTCTCCCCGGTCTTTACGCTTTACAGAAATGAGCTCGTCGAATTTTCTCTCGACACGTATCGGCCTCGTCAGATTTCCAAGAGAGAGGGGGGAGAGAGAGAGAGAAAGAGAGAGAGAGAGAGAGAGAGAGAGAGAGAGACGCTCCGAGCGTTGTATCTCGCGATGTCTCTCGCGATGTCTCTCCTTGTTGTCGTTATCGTCTTCGTTTTCGTCTTCGTCTTCGTCGTCACCGTCTGGGAAGAAGTTTCCTCTTATGCATACGGTGCATCGGAAGATCGCGATATCGGGCGGGGGATACCGAGAGAGTGATTCTTTGGCGAAGAGTAAGGCGATTTTGAAGGATAGAGTTTCCTTAGGAATCGTCAATCTTGTTCAAGCTGCATTCAATGCACTTTGCGTGTTGCATTTTAACGGTGAAAAATCAAGTTTGCCACTCCATAAAAAGGCACCATACTCACCATATTTTTACCGTTCTTTGTATCTACATCTGATATCGACTTTTGAAAAACAATAACTTTCGCAACCCGCTAATACTACGGACGAATAAGATTTAATGAATTCGTATTTATTGGATTGCTCGATTTGTCTAAGGACTGGCATTAAAATGCATTGTGCATTAAGCCGAGATAGTTTTGCAATTATGTTATTGATTATGCATCTAACCTTTAGTTTTCGCGCAATAATTCCAAACTCGAAATAATAGAGATGAAAATATGAGAGAGTGTGTGACCATTCTTCGTACACATAATTATTGTCACTTGTTGTAATACTTAACACGCATACATATATATCTCAAGTATTATTACGGAGAAGTAAGAATATGCCGAATTTTTTAATCACAATTCATATTAGAGAACTTCAGCTTGCACAGAAAACTGTATTCCTCCAAAACGCTCTACTCTTCAAAAAAGTCATCCTTTATACAATGACACTGGTAGTTCGAATTGCACTTGCTTTAAGAATATTAATTAGTCGATTAATTTAATTAGTCAAGACTTAACTTCTTTACTTATATTTACCTGCCCGAAGATGATCGATGCGACAAAGATACTAAAACAATAGATCTCTGTTGGATGTCACTTGAAATATCAATGTTAAAATAGAAATACTTTGTTGAAACGTGGATCATACATTAAATTCCACGGTGCAATTCCACGCCAATATATTACACTGGATATTCCCTCTTGCTACAAAACTTTTATAGGTCATTGAAAAATAATACCCACGTAAAAGATTTAGAATTGTCATAAAGCGTTTCCCATGGGCAGCGTATCTGCCAAGAGAGAGACTCAACAAGTTAGCGAGTGGAAAGCCGGCATTTGCGCGATGGGACGGTAATTTCTCTTTTTCGATTCTATAAGCCTATTTGAAAAGAGGAGAAAGTAATAAGATATATATATATATATATGTATATATATATATATACACACACTTTATCAAATAAGTCAATTCATTAAGATTCAGAGTGTTTGATAAGAAATAGCTTGATGCGACAATAAGAATAATTTATTGTAATCTTTTTATATAGAATACCAGCCTTTAAGATAAAAATCATGTCTGAACAAAAATCATCTTACGCGTAAGATTGTTTCCTGCATTTAAGTGATAATTATTTACGTGTATATATAATTTTTCTTCAGAAAGAAAAACTAGTTGTTGTCGTATATAATGTAAAATCATTTGTCGCCAATAAATAATTATTATTATTACATATAATATGTAACTTGCTACGATCAAATAATAATTATTATGACAAATAATTATCTACACGCGATTAAGTTTTTAGTTTCACCAAAGGCAATATATCTTGATTTGGTTCTTTATCAGAGATAAACTCACTTTCTCAGAGAGACTAAAACGAAACGGAAAGTTTATTAGACTACGTTTAAAATTAAGCTGACATTTGTAAAAGCGGTCGTACGCGTTTCAATCACTAATCGTGTATAAATTATACCTCGCACAGATAATCGCATTTCTACTTCAGTTTTCCGATTATCGCATTACATGACCGTTTGCGACAGACGTGATAATAATTTTGTATTTCGCGAATCAGTTTCTACTTCCGACAGTAGTATCCGCCATAAACCGCAACGCCGGAATACCGCACGGTGTCGATTGCAATAATGCAGTCCACCACGAATCATCATTAAAGCTTCATGAACCAAAGATAGAATCCCACGACGGCGTATACATACTGTTAAACCACTAAGCATCAACCAGGCGCTGTATTATTTAAAACATCAAATTAGACATCCACACAACTACCACCGAAAAGTTCGTTAAGGCTAAAAATCTCGTTAGCATAAGAGCGCAAAAAGAGAATTTTCTCCTTGAAAGAATCGTTTTATTATAGATCCTAGAACTTGCTTTTAGACCCACCGAAAGCTCGCGTGTATCGATTTGTTAAATGTAAATAATTGATAAGTAGATCCCATTTCTTAAAGACACTTTATCACATATTCAATGACTTTAGACTTCAATATTCGATTATTATTAATAACAGGGATAAAATCTATTACTCTTTAGAATCTATATTATCGAGCTGTTGTTTCCTTCGGCTAGAATCAGTTCACTGTTGAGAAATTTGTTATGCTTTTCTTAAATAGAAAAAGATCAATTCTTTATTGATTATAGAAGAAAATATGGGAATATGAGAGACCACGATTCTGAGAGAGGAAGAGAGAGAGAGAGAGAGAGAGAGAGAGAGAGAGAGAGAGAGAGAGAGTATAAGAGTCCTTTAAAATTAAGATTTAGTTAAGAATACAACTGAAGAATATTTTAACGCATACTCTTCATATCACAAGGAAACGAACATTTTCCCAGACGTAAAGACACGTTCTCCGTCTTGAATAATGGATCACCACTACTTTGTAAAGAGCAAACTTCATAGCTTCTTTACACTAAATTGCGAGTGTAACGGCAAACAATCCCTCCGAGATACGTTCTCTCAAATGATCTCTAACCCGATCAGCTAAAATAATTCTAGCGCTACTTTTTGGGAAGAGAGCCGCCATTGCCCCTTTTCACCATAAAGTCACGCCACTAGTGACAAGCTATTCCTCATCAAAACCACGAGCTCTCAAACGGCCAATTTCCACCCTCTAACCCGATCATCCCCCCGCCACGATCTTTCTTTCCTTCTTTCTCCGTTTCCTCCTTCCTTCTCGCTTTCTAAACTCACCCTACTTTCCCCCCCATACACACTCCCGTGCACAATATACACGCACGCGCGCAGGATATAGAGCTTCACCTCTCAAAATCGCTTCCGCTTACTCGCCCCTCTTTTCACCCCCCTCCCCCGAAAGTATATCGTTTCCAGAGACTTGGCGTCACTCTCGCGACGTACTCTTATTTTCTCTTTGCTTCCCGATAGCAATCGCTAGAAATTACGATTTCGACTTTACGATTCCGGCGGGCTTTCATGAAGAACGCACCACGGATGTGGACACAGTATCACGCGGCGGCCGGCATGCCGCGTTGCACGGGGTCGACTGATCGAGGAGGCAGAAGGTGGAGGTGGTGCTGGCAGTGGAGGTGGTGGTGGTGGCGGTGGTGGTGATGGTGGCGCACGCCTCGCGCATAAGCCGCGCGCTCATACCTACAAGCGACCCAATCTTCAAACGTTGTCCTTGCTCTCCCTCTCTCCCTCTCTTTCTCTCTTCTCCTTTATCTCTCTGTTCTCTCTCTCTCTCTCTCCCTCTTTCACCCTCTCGATCTTTCTCTCTCCAATTCTCTCCCGCGGTTTCGTTCGTCCGCACGCCCACGTCGTTCCACCTACAACGGCGGTATCTCTCTACCCAGCTTTATCCCTTGGTCCTTAATCACCGGAGCGCACGGGGAAGCGCTGAATGCCCCGAAGAAATCGTCATTTCTTCCTGTTTCGATAAGGAGCATGGACGTGCTCCGCGCCGCTCGGTTCCTTCTGCTGGATCGTAGATCGAGACGGAGCAGCTCCAGTTAACTGTTACCGAGGGAATGTTCGCGCGAAAGTGTATTTCGTGCACCACTCGCTCTGTGACACGTGATACGCCACTAAAGGTTTCGTGTCTCACCGCTGTGATCCGATTCTCGAGACGGAAGCCTCAAATGTTGACGATGTGATCTACGATGTTTCTTTACGAATTGATTTATTTCCTTTTGCTGAGGTAATCCAACAGGATAATTGAAACTATCCACATTATAAAATCGTGCAATACTCTAATGATGGCATTCATATTTCAATTGTCATTCCTTAACAGTTTTCGATTAGACTCATAATATTCTCACATTTTCATAAATTATATGTAAATATACTTTTTTACAAATATAATAAAAATACAATATATGTTATCAAAAGAGATAGTCTGAGTTGTAACAACGAAACGTTTTAATTGTGTGTTTGCACAAATATTGTTTATTAATCAAACGTCTCAAATTGAATTGCTGAATTTAATGCTCCGAGATGTTTAATTTTAACACGCATGACTTTTCTAATCGGAATTAATCTTTAATTAGCAAAGAAAAGATAAGAATAAAAATGCGGATAAATTTTATAATTGTTAATATGCATGTGTCGTCATATTTGTTACGTTCATCGCATCACAAATCTGCTATATATCTGATTACAAGATTAAAATTTAAAAATTAAGACACTAAATTAATAGACACAAAAAAAAGTTTTAATATATGCTCTATGAATGTAACATTTTTTTAATACTTTTCTAACTCATAATATCTTTTTATTAGCCTAACTGATATTTGATATCGATATGCGATACTTTTTAATTGTTGCATCTCCATTGTCGCGAATAAACGTAAAAACCATTCTCGTATTTCCGTAGCATCGGAATTTGAATCCATCAACATCATACTACTAGTATCAATCGTTTTGCATTTTCATTGCATTTTGCACTGATCACATTTCACATTCTTCGCGTGATCTCGTGAAGAAAATATAATCCATCTGCGAATGTAAAGTAGCGTTCTGTGTATCTCTGTCGTTAAATTATCCTTTTACGATATCAAATTAGCTATATTTTTTAATACGATGGCAATGTTAAGAGAAAGAATAAAAATAAACTTCTGAAGAAATGGTATTTTTCAGTGAAATGAGAAGATGAAATATTTTTCGATTATTTTTATAGTATTCTTGTTGTAAAGGAATCAGAAAATTATTCGCGAGTAGGTACTTGCCCTATCAAAAAATATTTCGCAAAAATATTTTTATCTCGTATTAATAGTGTTCTCGATTTCGACAAACTCCGATTATAGCTTTTACTTTTTATAATATACTTAATAAACGAATTGTTTATTAAATTGAGTATCGATTTGAATCTAATATAATGAAAATTGTATAAACCATACGATTATCTCTTCGCGATATATCTTAAAAGTATTTTATAACTCTACTTCATTTATTATTTTAAATGATATTACCCTATACTTGTAGGACTTGTCGTTTCCGGTTGCAGTAATTCACCGTAAACCTTAAATAACTTAATTATTACCCGGAGATTACAACCGCGAGAGTAGCAAGGAGAAGCAATTATCTGGAAAGGGATTACTCGGAATTTCGTTTTAGTCTTTTATCAATATTATGGTCTTTATGCGACAATTACAACATTGTTTGTTTTTTCAATTGCGATCTAAAATATTCTATCTTCGATAATACGATTCAACCAGCTAAAATTTTTATCGTTAAATAGAAAAAATCGCATTTACGAATACGTATTTAAATTTTTGTATAGTTTGATAGTTTTAACAAAAACAAGTATTTATGTTCCTATATCTTATAGTATAATTTTGATATATCTTATATAGATTCACACATAAAGGTATTATATTCACATATAGGTTATCATACCTTTTATGTTAAAAACATATTTGAATGTAATAGATGTCTTTCTTTCATTGATCATAAACTTTTTTAATATAGTCATAAAAGATGGGTAATATTTTGCGCCAGTGACTTTAATGATTATGTTGCTATTATGAGCATTGTATTTTTCCTTTTTTGCTAGTCACTCGATTATGACCAAGCCACGATACTTGAGCAAACAAATGTCTCTTCTATAGTAATACGTAATCGATATCTCTATGATAACAGATGATCCCAACCAATTCAGGACACAAGCGTCTAGTTTCAGTAACTACGTATTCTTCATATTCTTCAACAACATAATAATTTTTGAATGTTCAATAGCCACTCTATTTTTTTGCGTGTATCATATATAATAACATTATATTCCAAATCTATGAAATATCTCGCATTTAAATTAATGAACGTACATTTAATCATCATTAACACGAACGCAAGTTGTAATTCTAATATTTAAATTCAAACGTAAATTGAGCTCAGAAAGTCATATGCATTTATAAATACAGGTTTCTAATATTAATATAAATCTAAAGGTTTTTTTTAAATCCCAATGCTTCATCAACCCTCAAATCAGTAAATTTCAATTAAAATACTCATCGAGATTTAAAGCGCTAAATACAAATCCAATTCTAAAATGAAGCACAAATTTATTAACAATTTGCGCTACATCACTATAGAAGATTAAGTTGTAGTTTGTTAGAATTTTGTAAATCAAGTATTGTCAAAAGTATATCTCGGGAAAAGAGGATATTCTTTATTGTTCCATTGGTAACATCCGTCTAAGAGAATTGGATTATCTTCTCTGCTTCAGGTTTTTTGGGTCACTTGGCTTGGATAATCTTATTTCCGAAAGGGGAAGCAAGATACGGAATCCTTTCTTTTACCGAACTGCTTGGCTTGAAGGAGAACATTATCGCTTTTTTCGCCAAAGATATTTGGAGTTTCTAAAGCCATTTTAACTTTTCTAAGTGTACCACGTCGTTTTTTTAATCGTATTACAACGTAGCTTGAAGCAGGCAGGTAATTCAATATTCAAACTTTCAATTGAATACGTCTTTCCTCTATGTAATGTCATCGTAGTAAAAAAATAATAGCGCATAAAAAAATAACGGATAATCGTTAGCGTCAAGATTATTTATATAGTTTATTTCCATATGATGATTTTCAACATAATGTAGAGAGAGATAGATAGCTAGTGTTTACCTCCCCCAAAAATTAAAACTGTTTAAATACATAATTCACTTATACTATTATCTTGAAAGCTCACTCGAAAAGATAGACAAATTAAGAATCTGTTTTATATAATTTTGTGATATTGATCTGTTTTAATTTAATTTATCATTTGCCAAATACAGAATTATTATAGTGTATATCAAGCCACATTCGTGAATAAATAGAGGATTTCTAACTTCAACTTTTACTAAATATTAAACTTGCAGATTTCTTTTGCACTTGTTAAACACATAATATAACGCTGTCATAGTGATGTTGTCAGATATTGTGATATTGTTTAGCGAATGAATATGAATAATGGATGGAATGCAATACTAGCAGATCAGTCTGATTGATAGGTGTAATAATGCAGCTTTAAGTAATTCTAGAAGCATTCTCTAACGCAATACACGACTCAAAGTAGAGTACATTATATTACAATGAAATATTTGACGCGCGAGCATTACGTGAGACACGGCTCGCGAGATTCGCGTTTTACCCGCATCCGCACGCAGCATGAACATGGAAAGATGTTCGGGATGCGTGATGTTATTAACGGGAAGACCCGACGGAACGCGCGCGGAATACTTAACGACGTCCCATCTGCGATTGCATAGTCCTCTCAAAGGTATCCTGCAGAGAGAGGAAGAGGGGGAGAGAGAGAGAGAGAGAGAGAGAGAGAGAGAGAGAGAGTAGAAAAAGTCTCGTTAAGTAATAAAGACTCCAAGTTTTTGGTTTCGTTGTGCGCAACTGCTACTCGTTTTCCAACCAAGGTTATTCTCGATTTTTGATGAGTCATCGACAATCAGCACTACCATTCTAGCTTTGAGTATTTTGCAATATATGTAATTCGTATCGATATACGATACATTTGCGTGGCATTATTCTCAATAGACACAGAGTGTCTCACATTAGAATATTATGTTATTTTGCATCGTTTAATAAATGCATTGCACTCTTTCTAATTTATTGTTATTTAACATAGTGATATTTTATTTTATTGTATCGTACGTAGAATAATGTATAGAATAAAATACTATTATCGAGCATGTCAAGTTTTTAAAATAGTGGCATTATTAGACCAACATTGGCTGCGTTCAGCAGAAAAAGCAGCTTTGCAACTGTTGTAAAATTCTTTAATATGATTGGTTCTTGGTTCCTCCTGGATCTAAGTGCATATATAAACCAATCATATTAAAGAATTTTACAACAGTTGCAAAGCTGCTTTTTCCGCTGAACGCAACCATTGACAATTGTAAACATTATATTGTATATAAGTATGGGGAAGTCACAAAAATCATATTGTTCAAAAGAAGAACACTTTTTAACCAGTTTTGGATCCCATGGGGTGCTATTTGGCCCAATGTAAAAGATGATTATTTCATTCTTAATTAATAAATATTATGACAAGAAATAATACAAAGTAAAAATCGAAAATATTATATATTTGCACGTTGTTTAATCAAGTTGTCTCATAGAACTCATTCTGTATGTTATACGACGTGCTCGATCAACGTGCTAATACGAACGGATGGAGAACAGCACGTAGCAGCGTCTCATCTGCAACCGTCTCACTCTCTCTCTAGAGGCTTTCTTCAGAGAGAAATATGAACGCATCACTACACCCATGGACTAGTATCGGCTCTAGGGATGATCAAAACGGAGCAACACTCAGAACGTCCCCGAAAGTGCATATATAAATGTAATAATACCTATGTTATATAAAGGCAACGATAACGTTTACAAGTTAATGTTTCAAAGTGCAAAATATTTCAAACATAATTCATACAGAAGACTAAATATTATTCATACGGAATATAGGATGTCTGTATTCTCGTTTCATGCTCTTTCACTGAAAACAGTAGTATTTTAAAATTAAAATAAAAAGTAAATAATTTCAAGTAAATTTTATAATTAATAAGTAAATTTAATCAATAATTAACTAAAATTTAAACCTACAATAAAATAAGACGATAAAGACTTTACGTTCTATCACGAGATCCATACCTATTATTCTTCATTTTTATTCAAATGAGCTATTAAGTACTTGACGGGGAGCCTGAGTAAAGGGTGCGCGTCGAAAAGTATCGCTTGGAGCTTGCTGATATATATAAAAGTGGCACTAATCCCTTCGTTCTGCCACGAGGGGTCCACTCAGCGATACCCGTTACCTCTTCGAGCTCTCTATTCCCTCTCGCTCCTTGATATAGAGAGCGAATCGGGTTTTACGTAAGTTTGCTTCGTAGAGTGTAAAACGGCCCATGATTCATTAAATTACATCGATTACGCGCTCGTCAGCCTCTCGATCCAATCTGAAAACGAAGTATCTTTGCTGCGTGCACTTTTACCGCAATTAATTGGCACGCTCAATAGATCCCTACCTTGATAGATTTAGAATAGATATTTTATTATCCCTTTTGACTGAAAGTGCACTTTTTTAGTCGAGCTATGACTCAATCGCGATTCTCTTCTCTTCTTGTTTCTCTTTATCTTTTTTTTCTTTGCAGAGCTCGTCAAGCGTAGAATTATTAATCTCCCGATGCGTTCCATTGCTATTCTGGCTATCGGATATTCTTGCTATGGAAGCAGAAATATCCGGATATTTTCTGACATTTTGAAAATTGTCAGAAAATGTAAGAAATAATGTGTAAAATAGCATAATATATTATTGCGCCAAATTAATGTATAAATAGTTTTACTATAAAGAGATTATTATACGAAATCAATATTGATTCTAAAGACGTCAAATAAGATTCGGTCAATTTGAAAGTAAAAGAAAACAGGTTTACAGCAACCGTTACATAAAGACGTATCTGTGCTCTTTAATGGAATATCAAGTATCACGTAATCGTGAACGTGCCTCTTGGATCGATGAGCATTACGTCGAACGTGGATCGCTTGCCGATTTTACTGATAAAATAGAACGTACCGAGCAAATTCATAGCATGTGCCGTCTCGTATCGTGGAATTTCAATTTGGAAAAAAATCTGTTATCTATATTATTACCGCATATATTTGTCACGCACAAAATTTTGTCAAGAGCCCGATAATTCAACTATCTTTTTGAAAAGTGTAAATTTTTATATCGAATCAACCATTTACAACTATTAAATATATTAACTCACAATCATATGTGTAATTCTCTACAAGTCCGAAAATTTATCAAGAAACACACTTTAATTCTTTTTTACAAAAACACATAAGTATGTACATTATGCTAGTTGCAATATTTAATATTTTATCGATATTGCCAATTATGGTTAAATAAATTTCGCGTAACTATTTGCGCCGACTAAATTATGGTAGTTGTAATTTACCTATTTCGAGCTTATCCGAAGGTGTTCGATACTCTACTGATAGCTCATCAATAATTAATTTCCAGATTCAACTACTTATCTCCACAATTGATCTACTGAGCACAGCACAGGCAATTACCAATTACAAAAAATAAAACAATATCCGTAATTCTCTATACAAGCTGCATTCTATAGTTAACATTCAAATTAAAATCAACGCTACAAATTTATCTAAACAATTTAATTTAACAGTGATTTTATATAAATGCAAGAAACGTATATAGTATACATGTATTTTTAAATCTCTCTCTCTCTCTCTCTCTCTCTCTCTCTCTCTCTCTCTCTCT
>NJRL01001130.1:49354-62474 GCA_003063815.1 Aphaenogaster rudis
CTCCTCATCCCCCCCCCGCCACCTTTCCTTCTCATCCCTTCTTCCTCCCTTTCTCTCTTCCTATCCAGTAACTTATCACAGAGAAAGATCAATATCGTACATCGTAACAAAAATTTAAAGACAATTATATATTTATTAAATTATAAAAATATGAAAAGCTTTTCATTTACATGTAAACATAAATCTCCAAAAATAATGTTTTTGTAATTTCTATTACCCTAAAGTTTCATAAGAAAGATATCTTGATACAATATATATGTATATAATAAAATAATTCAAACAAAATCAAATACTACATGTAAAATTCAGTCTTTAAAAAACATTTTGAACAAATACATAATAAAAAGAGATTATATAGCTCATAAGAATGTCGCTGCATTGGAGAAATCGTTATTTCATAGAACTGTCTCGACAGCAAGTTGGAAAGACCAATGAAACAAAATTACACGTGAAGACGAAATTTAGGCGCTCAACTTGAAATTGCTTGGAGTTTCGAATTATCGCTAGTTCGATCGCAGGTTGCACTACGCTCGAATTATAGAGACGTTTTTCCTTCTTTGGCTCTTCTCTGAAATTTCCTCGACGTACTTTAGATCTATGTCACGTCTCGGCGTTTCAATTAAAAGCCGTAACACTGACGTGGTCGAATCAGAATTATTCTGACGTGCGGTTATAAAGTCAAACTGTGGTACGGAGGGGTCGGTATAAACCGTGGGTGTGTTCTATGTGTTAAATCTCACATCAATAAAACCGACAGTTCCCAGACTCCCTGCCTCCTGCGCTTAATATCGGATCTGCGCGTATCGCGTGGGCGATATATACCCGCGTGCCTACATAGACACGCATAGGCACAATTGGGACAAGTAACACGCAGTTCGATCGGTCTATTCCTCGCAGAAGGTCAGCTTCCCCGAGAGAAGAAAAACTTTTGCACAATTAACGTCACTCTCTGTACTGTGCACTTTACTCGACGCTAATTAAACTTGCGAATTGCGATGTGCATTACTTTATTATACATTCGATAATTTAATTTCTTACTTACTAAAGTTATTAATCCTTGGCAAATACCAATTTTTATTAAGCTCTTAATATTAGACGAGACTTACATAATCTTTTAGTAAAAGAAAAAATGTTTTAAAAAGAAATTGTAAAGCTTTAAAAAAAGAAGTTAAATCATTCATGTATAGGACGATTTTAATCAAATTACTTTACATCTAAAAATTTATCTGCTGCAATTTAATTTTTTCACGCGAATTGAATCTGAAAAGCTGTAAGTCAACTATTAAAGTCACTATTAATATAATATACAAAATTATTGTCAATATTACTGTTATTATGGTTTATGAATTAGCTTTATTAATATTATTATTAACATTGTTTGCACGCACATAAATATACGTATGTGCAACGCACAAACGTACATAATGTATATATGTATGTGTAAATATATACGTACAATATATGTATAAAGCTTATTCATTATTCATTAAACATCATACACGCGTGCACGCACGTACATATACGCGCGTGTATATCGATTAACACGTATACAAGTATGCATTAATGTTTTATCGTGAGAAATAATTTGATAACGTAAAATACCGTGTAAATCCATACAAATCCATCATTCTGTAAATTCAAATAGATAGCATAACAATATCATATATTAATAATATTATATCCGTCCATCTGCTAATAGAGACCATTTAACCTGCTGTGTATTTATACATATTTCTCACGTTTCGACCATTAACCATTAATATCTGCTACTGCATCTTTAGTTTATTATCTTTATCTATTCTTGTAATCAATTCTTTTCTATATAAATCTATTGACACTGTAATGCTTAGGGTATTATTATATAAAGACTACGATCTTTAAAAATCAAAAGGCAAAAATCAAAAGGCGTGAGATGAGAAAAATTGTCCATTACCTCATTGTAGTTAGAGATATTGAACCGTGCAATGATCGTGAGTTAAGATAATAACGATTGGTTGGTTGGTTCGGTTGGGGGGATATAACAAGCGTCTTCCGCCGACAATTGCTCGACAGTCCATTTGTAAGTTACTCTGATGGCGCAAGTAAAAGACGCCCGCATCTTGTCAGACAGGATGCACTCGGCAATCAGTTGGTTCACCGCTTAATGCCGCGCTTAATACCGATGCGCACTTAAAGATAAGATTGAAAATTCGGACTCACCCACGATTACATTCAATCTATATCGTTAAATCAAAGTTCAAGGTCATCTCTCATCTCGTAGATTCTACGCACTCACAATAATAATGACTGATTGCAATCAAATTGAATGATTACGCTCCAGAATTTGCTCACTCGTGCACATTTCGAGCACGAATTTTAGTTTGATTACGTTTCTAGACTTCCAGTCAGTAATAATAAGAATAATATAACAAGAGAAAGCCAGTACTCTAGCAGAAGATTCGCGCATAGTGCTTAGCATCAATTAAAAACTAAACAAATTGCGAAAAATTATAATAACCGATTAAAATTTGAAAGAAGAAAATCATTTCACTCTTTAACATTTCCACTTTAATTTATTCATAGTATTAAGAAAATCCTACAACTTATTGTTAGTCGATTCGATTAATTAGTAATTATTCGAATTGATAAAGGAACCTTTCCAAATGAAAAACAAAAAAATAAAAAAATATATGTAGTAATATGTGTTTAAATTTTACTTGTATTATAGTTAAATATCAGTAATACGTTTACTTATGTTTAAATTTTACTTACAATTAGCTATTAGTATATATATATATAAAGTATACTTGTTCTCGACTTGATAAAAACTTGACGCAAGTCTGAAAATTAATTGATTATCTTCTGCCAACAGCGGCATAATTCACCGCAAGCCGAAACCGCTCTCTGGCTCTAATTGATCTCAATTTTTAATATTAGCAAGCAAATTGTATTCGGTAAATCGCTATACTAGAATCCACGCGCATTAATCGGTCCTTTCATTTCATCCTTTTACCTTTATAATCTACGGTAGTATGCGCAATGCTAGTAGTATGTTCCATATATTCTCTTTGTAGTCCGCTCATGAATATTACATTGACTACTACCGGTTAGTACGATCACTGAATTCCAGTGAACAAACGAATAAACACATTTGTACTATGAATTGCTACGCTGACATAAATTCGATGCGCTTTTTACATTAGATAAGGTAAATAATACGCTAGACAATTTTCGAAAGATAGAATATCATAGAAAAGATAATATTTCTTTCCCAATCTCTAGTAGCGTGCTCGATACCTCTTAATTAAATTATACATTCTACGAGCTTCTAAAAGAATGTGAATTTTTTTACAAACATAGATGCTAGAGACAGCCCTGGATTTTCTGTCACAGAATATTTGATTGATATATTGATTTCATTGTTCTTCACATATTCTTATAATTTACCAACAAAAATATGTCTAACGAAACATATGAAATATAGCACACGCGTATACAAAACAGATAGAAAATTGATTAACGTCCATTTCCACCAATGTAGATTAACTTTAATCTCGGTTTAACTTACTCTTTATCTCTTTCTAATTCTTAGAACAAAAAAAGATGAAGAGTAAATTAAACCGTGATTAAAGTTAATCTACATTGGTGGAAATGGACATAAATGTTTTTTTGTGTGTAACAACGCCTCTGTGTAATTCAAAATTACGGAGTCCATATATTTAAACTAAACATAATATTAAGGAAAACATTTCAATTACGAGAAAATTATTTTAAAAATGTAGTTTTCTAAAATACTCTCGTAAAAATGATTACACAGCTCAACAAAAAATAACTCTTTTTCGAACACCAGAACGAGACTAGTCATTTCCTAATTTTTAGTTTTTTGGACGCTGAATACAAATACGGTTTCCAAATTACTCCATCACGTCATAATTTTGAGAAATTTGCGATTAAAGTTACAAAAAAGGCTATTTTCACGTATTTTGTCATATTATAATTACGATATGTGACGTACTGGAGAAGTTTTATTGCAATCCAAATTAAAAGTATGTTGTTAGAACTTTCAGCTCTCAAAAGGAATTTTTTGTGTCGGCTATGATTAATAAGGTATTCATGGTTAAATATGGGATCTATTGCGAAAAAGCTGTGAATTAGATCATTGACGATTTATCAAATAGCTTTTATTTATGTTTATTTAAACTTAAGGGTCTTTTAGCTCATTAAATACGAATCCAATGTCAAATTCAAAATGGTGGAATTAGTATAGCGGATGAAAATTAAATCATGTTTGAATTTTAGTAAAAAATCATATACAATAGAGATTTTTCACATTACTTAATACAAATTTTACATTGGATTCGTATTCAGCGATCTAAAACCCTTAAGTGTAAATAAACATAATTAAAAGTTATTTCGTAAATCGTAAATAATCTAATTCAGAGCTTTTTCGCAATAAAGCCCATATTTAACCATGACTATCTCATTAACCATAGCCGACACAAAAAATTCCTTTTGAGGGCTGAAAGTCCTAACAACATGTTTAATTTTGATTGCAATAAAACTTTCCAGCACGTCACATACCGTAGTTATAATATGACAAAATACGTGAAAATAGTCCTTTTTGCAACTTTAACTGCAAATTTCTCAAAATTGTGACGTGATGGAGCAATTTGGAAACCGAATTCGTATTCAGCGTCTAAAAAAACTACGGGAAATAATTAGTCTCGTTCTGATTAGTGTTCTTTTTGTTGAATTGTTATTGCAGTCCCATTTTTCACTATATTTGCCATAAGCTTGCCATGCTTATGCAATTCGTACAATTTAAAAAATCTTGTCCGTCAAAAATCAAGACCAAATCTAGTAGGTACTATTATTCTGGTATTTCCACAAACAAAAGCATCTTCTTTTTATTTTCACAGGTTTTACCCCAGAGTAGCTAATGAAATATTTTCTATCCACAACCACAACCTTGTTATATATGTACAATAGACGAATGAATCTCGTCGTGGAGAGTTGCCCAAAACATTCAACCGCAATGACATAGATAAAAATCACGTAAATTGTATCTCGGAGATTAAAATTCTCATGGCGCAATCCTCCTTCATTTCCTTCAAGCGTTTTCGGCGAAATGCAAGAGCCAAAAGATTGATACACGTGTCCCAAACTCACGTAATGAGATTATCGACAATCAAGAGTCAACTTTGCTCTCGCGTGGGAAAGATTACAACACCAGGTGTGTTGGAGTGTCATAAATTTAATACAATCGTCGGCGACCAGGCGAGAATTTTTCGCGAAACAGGACGCGAGGCCGGGACGGAGGATGGGGATAGAATCGGAAATTGCGAAGCAAGCTAAACGAAAATAACCGGGGTCGACATGCAGGTCATTGTTTACGTCACTAGACTCCCGCAACCTTTATTCTGCGCTTTCCACGATGGTCCTTCTTCATTTGCACACAGATCGACTCGGACGAAGACTGGCACGCCCTGACCTTTCATCCGCGAACGTGATTATACAGCAACTGTGCCGCCCAAGATGCAATTTTTAGGCTGTATGTTTCAGCAAGAAACTTGGTCTTTTTTCGGGCGATCAAAGAAATCAGTTGGACAAGTTCACCACCTTATTCATGCTGTGCTTCTTAGAATAGCGCGATAATCGAAGAGCAACAATCTGCGGTGTTGTAATACTCGAATGATTTTTGGACGACGCGTTAACGACAATAAGAATAAAATAGACGGTGAGAGCAACGTAAATCTAATAAACAAGGAACTTGATGGAAGCTCGAATATGTTTTCTCATAGATACGTACGTCTAGAAAACTTTTTAAACCTAAAAATATTGATCGATGTAAATGTACAAGAAAATACTAATATAATCAAAAAAGATACCTGTTACACAATAGATAATTCAATAGTCAGTATATAGTAATGAATGTTAAAATATCCTAGCAAGTGTGTGAGAAAGTTTATAATACATCCCGTATTAATTCCTCTCTAGAATATGTCCACCAATTAATCTATCAATGTTCAAAGACGTTCTATAGAAACTTTGTAATAGATTCGTCTTAGCCGAGAGAGATTAGTTCTCTCCTTATTCTAATGGGTCCCCAGAGTAACAATCAAATGGCTACTACTAACAATACTATGTTGCACCAATCTCATGGAGAAATGAGATTTTCATCCTTTCATTCCAAGCGATAAATACGACAAATGTATTCGCATACTATACTTAACATTAGTGTTAATTGCATTAAGGAATAAAAGAGAGGAAAAAAAGGAAATCGTGCTCCAAATATTCCATCGCCTCTTTTAAAAGTTTTCAAGTAATAATCGTTAAAAAACGAATATATAATAAAACATAAAAAGATACATATTACATAAATACGTTATGAAAGAGTTAAACTGAGGAATTTTTTAAATATCTTCACCTGAAAGACGTATGTACATACACTCGTGCGTATAATAATTGTTATAATTATTATTTCTGTTATATCGTTTAAATATCGTACGTAAATATATATGAACGTAAGAAAATTGTAGAGAAAACAAAATCTAATTTTCAGCCGGAAATTGGTTCGTAATATTGGCTGCAAGATAATTTCTGTTGATACTGTTGGTACACGCACAAATAAAATATTAGAAACAGCTTTGCAATGCTCCACCATTTTGCTATTTTTCTCGCGTATTTCTCGCATACGAGACATTAATAAACACGTGTACGAGAATTGTAATTTCTCTGGCTATATATATACATATATACATATATATTCGTTGAGCAACCACCTGTGAGTACACACAGGCCACCTTATCGTTCTCGAAAGGTTTTTTGTTGGAGTAAGGCTTTAACCGATCACAGAGTAGTGCATCTACCTTACGACCTTCTCCATTTGCTATCCGTTAGCGAGAGCGATCACGTAGATTCGTCGAGCCGCTCGCGTGAACCACCCCAGCGATTCCGAGCCCGGGTAGATTCGTAAGAAATCGATACGCGGCGAACCTGCCACCTGCTGGCAACCTCGGTCCACCCTCGTGCAGGTTGCTCCGGTAGCTTCTTTGCGCGTTCGTTTCCAGGACACAGAGGCCAACCCCTTAAAAGTCCAGGGTTTTCCCCGGGATTGTGGATAAAGGCCTCGTTGGGTGCCGTTCACTGGCTCGATACGATCGTCCCTTTAACCCGGCCAGCTACCAGCCTCCATCATTTGCCTAAACAACGACCACGAGCGATAATTCTGTCAGGACGAGCTTTCTGTTGCTATACTTACAGAAAACAGAATACATGAACACGATGCGACACAGGAGATGCAAGAATGCCGACGCATCTAATTGTAAAATAGAAACTTTCGTAAAATATTTTGTTTCTCGCATATCAAATTTACGAATAAAAATTTTTTTCACGTAATAACTTTAACAATGTGTCCATCCGAATTCTTCGTCAGAAGATGCGTTGATGTAATATATTCTCGATACGCTATACACTTCGAGAATCTATTCTATACCGAAAATGAATAAATTTAGATATCTATTACAATTTTTGCGCAGTGGAATAAAAAAATTTCTTTCAATTTTTTCCATGCACTTTGTACAAAGCCAAGTGAATATGCGATAATTCTTTCAAATGCTTTAATCAACCTTGGACTGATTTTTCCTACGTGAAAGTGTCAAAAAATGAGTACTCTTAAAGTCTTTAAATTATAAAAAATCGAAATTGTGTGTAAGGTTTGCGCGAACTTTAGAAGCTTTTAATAAATAATGATATCGTTATGTGATTAATGTTCTATAAAATAACTTTGTTATTTCGTTATTTCAAAATGAAAATGTCACATCTGATCAATACCGAATTTCATATTTTCATGTCTAAAATTGAACACAATATGTATATGTATATATACATAAATTAACGAAGAAATCATAGAATCGATTGTTCGGTACCTACCTATTAGTTCACTGAATGACATCCTTCACAAATGACATTTGAGTCAAGTTATAAATAAAACGACAAACCGGAGCACGAGCTACGAATGTGACAAATAAATTTGCTAAATATACATCGTGACCCACAAAATGTATTTAGCATTGACCATCTCTTTTTTGACACTTAAATAATGGATCAAAGTCTATAAATATCGACTCGACAAATCAAAACCTTATGAGTTATAAACCGAGAATATTTAAGTTATATAAAGTAACACACGACATAATTTTAAAATTGTTATAAATTGCAAAATATTTTTATAAATTGATAATTATCATATCGCTTTATTATGCATTTGTTATGTATTTGTAATCCTTTATATTTATTTAGAAATATGGTCAAATCAAAAGGAATCTCTTACATTCGTAATTAGTTTTTAATTTATACGTACTTATCTCAAAAAATTTAATCATAATTATATTGACAAATGAAGAGTGACACGTATATAACACACAGGAAAAACAAATATTAATTAGAGATATGTGAGAAATCTTTTTATAAATATATAATCTCTTATATTTAAATAAATTTAGACATGGATTATATACGTGATACTTGAACATATTCGATATTTAAACGTATATCTGTAAACAGAATTTACATTATAATTGTGCGAATGTTATTTAATGTATCATTTGACACGTAATAGATAAATTATGAGAATTTGTTGCTGTGTATATGTATGTATATACGTATGTACGTATACATTTGATAAAAATATCTGTACTTATATTTCAAGAAAAAACACATATTCTTTTAATTTCTATTCCAAACTCTACTATCTCTCCCTTTGTGTTCACTTCGCAAATGACTTTAACGAGCGTGGCGACGCGCAATAAGCGCCATCGTTAATTTCGAAAGACGGGCTTCGTCGAGCATCTATATCACTATATTTCTTCGTTAAGATATTGCATAATTAAACGAAGTTTATGTAAAAAGATACGCGCGAATGTCACGACTCTCTCTCTCTCTCTCTCCTCTTGGTCGCTTTGTAGTTATTAAAATATTCTTCCCGGCACACTTGGTCCTCTCTTTTTTATCGTGATAAAGTATGCCTATGTATTCTACGCGCAATATGAAAAGGACACTCCTCTCAAATTCCTTAAACTCTCCTCCTTGAACTCTGACAAGAGAGAGATTAAGCAGAGAGCGCGGAAGCACAGTACAAGTGAGCAACGCAACAGCGAAACCACCACCCTATTTAAATTTAACTTTGTTTGTGTTTATGAAAAAAAAATTTCCGTCGATAGAAAAACTATTTTTAGCTCTCAAACTATATGCTATGACGTACAAAGTGAATCGTTTTACACTTTTATGCAGATGTGCAGATAGTAATTTTCTTGACGTTAAATCACTCTTTATATTACTTACGGAATTGCTCTTATAAAAGTGCAGATTGAAACTACTCGGCGATGACTTTGTCAGAGAAACGAAGAAATTGTCTCGCTAATTAGGCAATTTGATTCGAAAGGATTAACCGCGTTAGATATAAATCTAATGATATCCAATTAAATTGTCGCTATAGAAAATTCGTTCCATCTAATTAGAACGTACTTATTGTTATAATAGATAAAAGAAAATCTCATGCTTTATGTATATAAAATCTCGTCAGGTCTGTGTAAAGCATTTTCCACCCCAAATGTCCTTCATCATATTTCTGCTCATTTATTCAAAGGAAGCGTTTACACAAAATTTAAATGAGATTGAAGCACGGCGCTTTGAAAAGTTTCATCCCGCACAACGACGCACAATTTCAATTGGACGTCCTATAATAAAAATACTCATCGAGTACTCGCGCGCGGCTTATTTTCCCCGTCGTAGCAGCTTGACGTGTAATATGAAACGGTGCGTTACCGGTGAGCGGCGGCGGCGGCGGCGGCGGCCTTCTTTAAGCCGGAAAAGATGAAACTGGCAGAAAAGGAAAGGCGGCGCGGCCCCGTGGCGTACGAGCTACGAGCTACGAGCTACGAGGGAGGCGCGTCAGAGGTACACCTCTGACACGAGGAGCAGTTGCGGGTGTTGCGCTCTCGCACAGATATTGATCGCTCGGGTCACGCAACAGGCTGCTTGTCAGGACACCACTCGTCAGGTTGTGCTCCAAGGTAGCAACTCGCCTGAAGGACCCTCCGTAACCCGCGGAGTGGTCGAGAGTCGAGAACCCGCAATAATTTATAAGACGAAGACGAAGACGAGGCTGCGTCGCGTAGCGCGTAGCGTCGGTATCGCCGACGATCGAACGTTACATTTTACAATTTTACAAGCCGCGTAATGATCGTAACGAGTAAGAAGTAACGTTACGAGTACCTAGTACTCGGCTTTCCCGTGCTGATTTGCGGGTATGTCGACCACGCTGACAACCTTTAACAACGTCCGTCCCGGTAAATTGTTGGGTGAGCGAGATCACACACCCAAGCAACGGAGAGAACAGTTAGACGAATCGAGTGCAGAAAATGATGGACAACAATTTCTCGGCCACGATATTATTGCGAGGACGATTTTTGTCTCTTGTTTGAAATTCTTTGATATCGACTGTCTTTTGTGTTCAAACCTGACCATGAGAGACAAACTGTTAAAGTTTTCGCCGGTGGAGAGAAATGTGTTATTTTTGGTCGTGAAAATAACTCGCGTAACGATAGTCAATCAATTTTTTGTCCATTTCCGAAATTCTGTCTAGAGAAGAAAGAAATTTTATTTTAATAAATTTACGTAGCGCACACACGTAGATATACGCGATATACAGAATTTTGATTTATTTAATAATTCAATGATATTAAGATTTTTAAGGTTTCTTCTGGAGAAAAAGACGATCGTTTTTGTCGTATTCCGTGGCATAAAATTAATATCTATGACGTAATTACGTAGAAACTCGATCAATCGTTTAACAAATAAACCACTGATACATATACATATATGTATGTATATATGTATATAGAAAAAAGCAAGCGAAAAGTATATATATCGCGCTTGACTGCATGGCGATACGCTCTAGATGTCGTCGTATAACGTGCAACGGCCTGCAGAAAGCTCATGGATTATTACAATGTTCGGAATAATCTCTCTGTGTCTCGCTGCGCGAATCCTTTGAATATGAACGAGCAATATCTAAAAAGAAGTAGCTCGACTTTGAAGCCGTACCGTTTTACGCATGGCATGATTGAAATCGCATCCCCGGTGAAGGATGCCAAGGGAACGGTAAGCAGTCTCTTCCGCGAGACCGAACTTCGGTTCTTACCTCATCGAGTTTCGCTCGGCGCATCGCGGTACACCAACTTGTAAGTATAACACGTTTCTATTCATCTGCCATTTTCTCTCTATCTGCAGTGGCGGTCGAGGCGATGCAGCCAGATGCAGCAAGGTAGAACCTGCAAGCTGCAAGTAGAGCGCATCATCTATCTCAAATCTTTTTCATAACTTTATTAGAAACGTGCTTCTCATTCCCAGATATCGAATTCTCCAACAATTGGCCGTTGATTAATTAGATCTCGCTTTTCTATGCTACGTAGCATATACGGACGATATTGGAATCATTATACGATAATGATTTATTGACACGTGCTGGAATAGACACGGAGTATTCTTTCGATACTCCTTGTCTGTTGACTCAATATATGCTTTTGATAAAATAAGAAAAAACTATGAAAAATCATGTATATTCTTCTTTTTTTAATTTTAAAATGTAATTTGGAATTTGGAGAAATCTGGAGAAAGAAAGCTCCTGTTTAATGATACACGCTTAAATTAAAAAATAATCGGTAAATATACCGATCAGGGGACCCACCTCCTATAACCTTGACCTTGACATATGTTATCAAGGTCACCCCCCTGAGTGACCTTCAGAAGGTTTTAGCCGTCGCTCGTTTTTTGTTAAAAAGTTATTAACAAAAAAGTTTAGGAAATATAGCAGTTATTTTGAGTATCATATCCCTCCCACACACACACGCACGCACGCACACACACACACACACACACACACACACACACACACGCGCGCGCGCGCGCGCACGCACGCACACGCACACGCACACGAGTCTCGATTGACCACGTTGATATTGACCACGGTCTCGATTGACTATGGTTCCGATTATTTGTACATTTGCATATTTAAATACATGATTGATGTATTTACCGTGTATGAGATTATATAATAAAAAATAAAAAGTTTATACTCAAAATAACTGCTATATTTCCTGAATCTTTTTTGTTAATAACTTTTTAACAAAAAACGAGCGACGACTAAAACCTTCTGAAGGTCACTCAGGGGGAGTGACCTTGATAATATATGTCAAGGTCAAGGTCATAGGAGGTGGGTCCCCTGATCGGTATATTTATCAAATAATCTAATAAAGAAACCAAATACCATCATTTCATTGCACTGCAATTAATTTAAACTGTAAAACGAAAAGCTCTTTTAAAATTGAGATGACTGTATGTTGCACAAAGTAAACTCTCCAATTTTTGCAAAAACATTTAAAACTGGCATGTAAGCTCGAGACGATGAGGAAAAACATTTTCTTTGTTAAATCGAAAATGACTAATAACGAAAATTGTGATTGTATTTGTATATATATATATATATATATATATATATATAATAATCAAATGTCAGTTAAAGTTAATTAGAATATTCTCAATACATTTGCTTACACACACGCACACATTATTTGATCCTACTACGCCCTGTATATATATTTGATGTGTTAGAGATTATCACAGTTAATATAGAGATTTAAATGGCTATTCATATATGTTTTACTCTAGCTTTAATCACATATATTTATTTATTATATCATACATATTAAAAATAAAGACTTGATAAAGATTATAAAATTTTATAATATTAATTAAAACAATTATCGCACTTTAAAAAATAAAAGAAGTCGAATAGGTTCACGAACAAAGTAACAAGATTAACGCACTAATAGTCATTGAATTTTTAGTCAAAATTGTATCGTGAAATAATTTTGTAACGAAATGATTGGGATGATAAAAAGACGAAATGCGATTCTTTAAATACAGGGATCGATATGAATTACTTTAGAGATTCAATCCAAAATTAATCTGAGTGTTCTGTAAAAAATAAAAATATATATAATTTAATTTTGCATTTGTATACATTATTTTATTTACCGCTTGACGATAATTTTAGTGCATTCGCGATCTTGCTATAGAG
>NJRL01001131.1:5937-19139 GCA_003063815.1 Aphaenogaster rudis
TGTAATTGTTTATAACAATTTTGAAATAAACAATTTGTTAACAAATAAGTAAAAATGAGAGAATGTGTTGAAAACGGCTTTGCAATAATTTATGGATCAATATATAATAATGCGAAAAATCACGTGTATTTTAATGGAAAATAATTATTTCCGTGTAAAACAAGCGTTGTCCAACCTGTGCGCAATCGTATAACTTCGAGCGTCAATAAAAAAAATCAGCGTTCGTCGTACGAAAAAGATGCAAGGGTCCTTTTTTGTTGCAAATTTTGTCCCCAACAAAATGCATATGATAAGATTCGTCTCAAATATATTCTAAGACCTAAAAACAGCAAAAAACTAAGACTATTCCAAAAAGTCAAATTTTTTTGTTTACATAGCTACAAAATAAACAAAAAAGGTCTTTAAAAAATCGGTTGCACTATGAAAAGTATTCTTTGTAGTTCTCAGATAATGTATAATTTTTGGGGGATTTTTAATTCCATTTTAAATGACGGAAAAAAATCACCGGCGCAACATGAAAAAAACGACGGAATCGAGGGTTTTCGGGATCCGAGTTTCGGAGTTTGACGGCGCGTGCAAGCTAAACGACTGACTTGACGATAAATGTTGTTCGAATCATTATTGTAGATAATTTTACGGTCTACAAAAAAGTTACGTATAGTTTGTTACCCTATCTTACTTAGTTTTCCAGATAGTTGAGAAAAAACAAAAAAAGTCGCGTTTTTTGTTTATAACATTGTTAATAATTTTTTATTCCCCGTTAATTTTGCGAAGCAAAATAAATCCCACTTATAGCACCTCAAATCAAAGCGATTCATGGTGGTTGCAGCCTGTGAAGACTAATTGGAAGGTTCAATGTCTAATATGACTGACCTATTTTATTCTCTCGGAAATCAGTTTAGAATCTTTTACGATATATTCGCTACATATGTAGCAGAATATATCAGAATTTTTATTACAAGAATGTTTGGAGGTTGAAGCTCCAACATTAACTTGTGATGGAAAATGTGTTGTACTTTTCAAGTGAGTAATGGGTTTTTTAAGTTTTTTAGGTGCCATAGTGATACAGAAAAACCCGCGCGTTAGGGATCCTGGTCCGATCGCAAATGAGTCAGCCGTCCTAAAGGTGATAACCCTCATACCTACCCAGGCCTAAGTATGAGAGCTTTCCGCCTTTGACGAGGACAATATCAACTCGTCGACGGACACACTACGGCTTTATCCTCACACCCTAACGCCCCCCTGCATGGCAGCGCGCTTCCGCTGGCATCGTTACCTCGACAGACAGGAAAGTGAATCATTCTACATATCTCCTTTCGGAGCAGTTGTTATCGCCTACAGCATCTGTCGAGGTAGCAGGATTTACTCGATATGTTTGTTAGTTGAACTAGCAAAACCAGATCGAAAAATACGAGCAACCCATCTTACACTCTAAAAAATGCTAAAAAGACGGTGTTAAATCCACACCATTGATGTCAAAATCACACCGTCATTTTTTAGCATTTTTTAGAGTGTATGGATGATCTTGATGAGAGAATTTTTGAGTTTAGGGACGAATAGTGACCTGATGGTTTAACGGACAACGGATTCGGATTCAGCGACCCCGAAAACATATAAATATGGTGGTGTAGTCTAGCGAACTGCAACTTTTTTTCCCCGTGTGCCTGTGTTATGTACTATTTTCAACTTCAGATGGAGAGTGCGTTTCAAGACCGACAAAATTGTTGGCGCGTAGTTTGCGGGGCTAAAAAAATATATATATAAATTCGCGGAAAAAGATTGTTAGGCACCAAGATCAGCCTCAACCGAAAATGGCTTATATGTATATATTTGTGTTATTTATATATATCGGTCTGTATTTATGTACTAAAGATTTTAGTTCTTTATTTATACATGTAGATGACAAAACTCTATAATAAACTACAATTACACATAAGTATAGAGCAAAAATAAAGAAGGAATAAAAGAGAAAAAAGAATATAATAAAGAAGAATTATTATGTAACAGTTATTTTTTGACGGCGCGTTTACATAGATGGATACGCACGTACTCGGAAAGATACAATAATAACTCTCCGGTTTAGCGTTGATGATAGTCGGGATGAAGGCGACACGCAGAGGCAACTGATTCGTCGGACGTGCATTCGCGTATTTCCCCAAGCTTTTGCCTTATCGCGATACCGTCCAAGAGGAAAGGAATCAGAAAAGTTATTATTGTATCTTTCCATAACATGTGTACTTATCTATCCAGTTATGTAAATGCTCGTTCAAGTGCACACTTTTATTTTCTCATATTTTCTCTCTCATTTTCCTCATTACGTTTATCAAACTACGATGTTCTACGTACTATCTCGGACATGGACGCTCTTACAATCTTTTTCAAGAGAAGGCAATGTGTAAATATACATACTTCAATAAAAATTTTTAAAGAAATGTTTATGTAGATTTTTATTTTTAATTGTAGAAATTTCAAACAAAAAATTATCTGGTTGTCAATCACATAAAATCATTTTAAATAGAAAAATTAAATTCCAAGGAGGGGAAGCATATACCTCTCCTTGTCACCCCTCATGAACGCCCATCTCGGACGAGCTAATAAATATGACCCGACTCATCGTAGCCTTGACACACAGTGTCCCACCATTGCATTATTCAAATGCGTCATCGACGCGGAAATTGTAAACGTATTTCAAGGCGGTTCGGTAAAAGATTGGTCAGTTGGTATCTCGGTGATGGTTTGGCGAGAAAGTGTAGCTCCTCCTAGAGAATAGTATGTTGAGCAACAGATCGCCGCGGCGTTGAATTCTGCTAATAATTTCGGACTATTGAGAAGTGCTTCAAAATCATTCGCCAAGAAAATAAATAGGAATAAGTAAGTATATAAGAATACGTAAATGAAAAGATACTAAAATATATATGTATAATTGAGTAGTAGCAATCGATAAAAATATGCGCGGTGTTCCGATAAGAATAATATCAATTTCGAAAATAAAGAAATATAATAAAGTGAAGGCGAATAGATATACGTGAGAGTCATGTTAATTCTTATAATTCTTATAAGTTTAAAATCTGTTTAATAAAGAGGTGATTATATACCCGCTACTGCCGACTCGATGAATGCATATAATGCTCAAGATGAATATCATTGTGATATCAACGAGATCTAATTTGCGCGCAAATCGATTTGTATTACTGAGAAAAAAGCCTGGTAATAGCTAACAAACTTTTTTTTAATATTCGGAATTGTTTTCCTTCTAAACGTAATCGATGAAAAACGTGATTAGCGGTTAAAACAATTCTCACAAAATACGTCTATTTAATAGTGCGATTCGCGACCGAGATTAGCATTCACTTACATCAATTATCTGTTCATCATCCACAGTTGATATTTTTTTTAAAAGGCCGAATACATTCTCCGGTTGAGACTAAATTTCTGGGAAATTGCGTCATTAAAATTCTTATGTTTATTATTTGCTTTAATTGAATACATATATCGTATATATTTGCTATGAACTTTAAGTGCTACATCACTTATTACTAACATCCCGAAGAATGAGACCAAGATGTTCCCCATTTACATACTCGAATTTTTTATACTCGAATTTATGGTCATGTTTAGCATCAAATGAAAGATTTTGTTAGGCTGATTACAAATATCGGTGTTAACGTGTACCTCTTTTCCGTTCCCGAGAAAATGGGCCCGAAAGGTTAGCAGACGGCACCATTAATCCTTAAAAAATGTGACTCAAAGGATTTTTCCAGGGAACGGGAAGGAGGTACACTTTTGCACCGACATATTTGTAATCAACTTAACGAGATCGTTCATTTGATGCTAAACATGATCACAAATTCGAGTGTGAAAAATTGGGGAGCATTGTCTATGGGCATTTGGTCTCATTCTTTCTTGTTTACTGATACAAACAATTTAAGTATTCACTGTTTCGATCGAGTCGTAATTTAACGTAAATCTACATAGTAATTTTTCCTAACAGTTTCGTATTAAAAAATCATTTCTGCTCAAAGTTGGTTGTTTAACGAAATTATTAAATTGGAATTGTTAAATTTTTAAAATTATATTTAATTAGAGTGATCAACCTTCCGAACGCTTTAGATTAATCTAAAATATCATAATTGTTATTAAAATAAAAGTGTTCACATACAAATAAAAAATTAATAATGCAATACGAGCAAAATTGTCAATTTCGCTGATTCTCTCATAACGTATATCAGCATAGGTGAAGCCCGTTAATCTTTTAACTAACAAGGTTATCGAGCAGAACGTACATACAGAGATAAGAAATGGGCTCATTTATGCATAACAGCTTTTTAATCCAATTTAATCTGTTTTATAATAACAATAAAATAATTTTACATTAATAAAAAATATTGTGGTACAAGCAAACCTACATATCATGCATATCCAAAAGACGTCCAAAAGATATCCCGAAGATATTCTATCGCCTAAAGATGTTTTCGGGATATCTACTGGACGTCTTTTAGATATGTATGCTGTGCGAGAAATATTGTTGACATGAGCAGCTTACAACAGTATCTAATTTAAGAAAAAAGAAATATGGTATATATACGTAAATAGAAGATACAGTACGGGCTGTATGAATAGCATTTTAATGTCTATTAAATTATTTAATATTACAGCGCTTAAAAATTGCAAAAAATAGAATGTATAAAAATTAATAAATTTTTGATAGAAAATTATTTCAGTTTCAACAAGAGAATAGGGTTGAAGTATCGTCCTATTCATCAAATGTGTCTGTTAATGGACACATTACATATAAGTATATAACTATGTACACTATATTATGTTTGGATACTTAGGTTTATCATGTTCATAACATTCTATTCATAACATTCTATTCAAAAGTATTTGAAGTTATCTGCGTGTTTTATGAGTTTTCCTGATTTGTCTGTAATAAATAGTAATAAATAATTTCGCATTATTTTCTAATCTTATGTCATAATGTGATGTACGACAAGTAGATATATGGATATTAATTATGTACCTAAATGTCAATCATAAAATAGCACTAATACAATAGGTTTACCTAAATTTTCTTTGAAAAAAGTTATAGGTCTTTTAAATTATATACTTTCAGGATGATTAATAGGTTTCTTTCTGGATAGAAAAATCCATGAAATGAAGACTATATTGATTAACAACAGTTATTTCGAACCTATGTTAAATATTAAGACTTATGTTAATATTATATTCGTCAAAATTAAGTATATTTATAAACCATGTACTATTATCTTAGGTTTCTAACAAAAGCTCATAAGATGGTTAAGATTCCTGTCTTGATCGCGTTGTTGCTGCAGCTTTGCACGATAGTGCTAGGACTCTCTTCGTGTTCTGAATACTACAAGTATATCCCCAAACCTGGGACAAACGAAGTTTTGGGACAAATCGAGATCCCATTCCCATTTCCGCCGAAAAATGGTCGATTCCATTTAAGAGTGGGCCTAAGTACGAACCCTTTGTTGCATACGGTAAGTATCCTTTTTTTAGAATTTAAATTATATATTTTTAGTGTATTAACACTTTAATATTAACTTAGTATTAACAGCAGCGTTGACGTAATTTTTACGTCATTTTTAAATCTATAGCTAGTTGCCGCTGACATTTTCATGCTCACTTTAATGCCAGAACCTTACGGCAACCAGCTATAGATTTTTATAAATTGCATGCGGCTCCTAGCTTTTAGGTCGCGGGCTAGAATCGCCGGCTGTGGAAGTGTTAATAATGTGGGAGAGAAATTTGCACATATAAGTTTGATACCGACGATATATAATAATTTCTAACACATTGAACTCAGCCGTAAACAGAAATCTCTTCCCTGTATATTTTCTGAAATAAAATTTGACTATTTGGAGTCGTACCATGTCTGGAAATAGTGTCTTAAAGAAATAAAATCTTTTTGTCTTAAGAGTAAAGGTGTATTTGAAAATAATTATAATATAATTTTTTAAAAATTATTTTTCGATAAGAGTAGATTCATTTCTGTGTATTTCAAACTGTATAAAATAATTGTTCGATATGTTTAAATGTCTAAAGAAGTTGAACATATAGTCTTCTCGCGGTTTGAATGATTAAAAATGATAATTCATAATTAGAAAATATTTTCTTAAATTTTTATTTTATTTATCACTTAATAGTATCTTCTGTACTTATATAATAAATAGAAATAGTTTAATTATTGATGTATTTTAGAAATATCCAACCGCTCGACTGGAATTAGCACAATCGACAGAGGAATACGTTCGAGCTATTCAACAGGACGAATCTTTGTTGTATCATCTTCATTTTACAACGGACCAACCGATCCCAAAACTGACCAAGATATGGTTTAACGATCGACAATATTGTCCAGGTCCTGAAGGTAGGTACCGTATTTACTTGACTGAAGGGCTATGTAAATGCCATATACATATATTTAAAGAATCAGGAGTAAAAGTACAGCCATTTATATATTTTTCCGAGTTACAATAAGTTATTTCTTACATTATATTTGGCTATGCATAATCTCCAACTAGGACAACGAAGATAAACCGAAAAATAAAGCTTATTAAAACATCCGAAATTTTATTTTTATCGTAAACATAGTATTCAATGTTTATGTAACAAAAGATCTTATGATTATTCCCATGTTCTGCGAAAATTACCTTTTTCCCTAGAAGAGAGTAAAATTTTTCCTTACTTTAAAGAAACATGCGACTCAAAGGACAATGTTACATTTCATTTCAGAAGCAGAAAATATCACAACTACTGTCTTGTTGGAAATTGAGCATCCCCTTTCGTCGGACGAAAAGTCGCCTTCGTTTATTTCCCAGCTGAATAGTCCATCGCATGAAAACTCAAGCCCATCAAAACTCCCTACCATCATCTTTTCTGATGAAATTAATAACAATGTATTGCCGAGGACGGTTCAGATCAAACGAGCCGCGCAATCCAATAATAATAACAGTAATGATAATAGCAATAATAACAGCGGTATCAGCAGCAACTCTGGCGACACAAATCCTCTGATTTTCAACGGAGAGGAGACGTTACCGAGTCGGTGGCAGTGGTTAGTGGCACTCTTCTCTATGAGGAGAGCTTACGAATTTCAATGTGCCGGTTCAGTTCTAACAACCAAACATATTATAACAGGTACTCTAAAAAATCAAAGAAAGTAATTTGATATTACTAATACCTTCAATATATTGGACGATGTCAACTTCTTGTGCTATATTTGCTTCCTTACTTGGATTACGAGATATTTATTTGTATCCATTTATATTCGCACAATAATATGCAATTTCCATGGATATTTACAATTGATTTGAATATAATTCGGAAATACACAAGGAAATGTGTGGGATAATTATTCGAATAGCACAACAGGTTCTCATGATCATCCACAATATATCCAGGATGTCCCGAGTTACTATAGGATATTCTTCACGCGCGCTGTTATTATAAATACTTGTTATAAATATTCATCCTATATATCAGTATCTTCTGTTATATGAAGCATTTCATTTAATTTGAGAGTATTACAAATATGATACAATATAGGAAAAATTTAAAGTACATCCTCTGGACATTGGGATGTGTTTAGATTTTATTAAAAATATTACACATTTATAATCACAATTATAGATTTTAATAATGTATAACTAAGTAAAATGTTTTATTTATTAAATTATTGCAATAAATATAATTTTAAATATATAGTCGATGGATGCATATCTGATATCATTTGTTTTATAATTTATATGTAAAAAAATTTTTCTTTTTATCGTACGTTCAAATCAATGTATGATATTAGTTTTATTATGCATATACTAAGAAAGCTAAAAAATAAGGCACATAATAATAATAATCTTCTTTTAATACAACAAATATCTGATATTCTATAGAAATTTTTAGAGAGTGTCCATTATGATATCCTTAAAATGCCTTTAACGTTAGCACTTGGCTATCATTTGCTCTTTCTCAAAATATCCAGAGAATATCCTAAAATTAAATTGGAATATCTATTGTATTTCTTGGATGTTTTTTTAATTTCCATACGACATCTTAGGTAATTGTCCATTAGATACTTTAAAATAATCTTCCAATAATCGTTATACTATTCTCAAACATATCGCTGAAATATATTTACTATTTAGTTCCTTTATATGTTTATCGACATAGAGTACGGGTTATTAGAAAAAATATTCTACATATATGTCACTTTTTTATAGTGGCTCATTGCTTATATTTGAATGCGAACATTACACCTCCCAATGTGTTAATGGCGGTCTTGGGACGAATTGATTTGCGCCAGTGGCGTCAGAGGGAATCCGTGATTCGGGAGGTTAAAAGCTATACGATTCATCCCGACTACACACATGAGAGCACTGGCGACTCCGACCTGGCGATTCTGACCCTCAAGACACCCGTCGAGTACGGCCCTTTCATCAATCCTATTTGTTTGTGGACTGGTTCGACTAATCTTGAAAACATCGTTAACAGAATAGGATACGTCATGGGATGGGAGTTGAATAATGCTAACACCGAGGAACCACGAATGGCGAGGGTGCCTATAGTGAGTCAGGTAAGAACCTTCACTAGAACCTTCTGTTTTTCGTGATGTTTGCTATTCGATCGACGTATGAGTTAAATTCCAGTAGTTTCTCTGAAAGCAAAATGTCCGAGAGATGAGAATAGCTCGATGATAACAAATCTGGGATATTAATGTGGCGGAAGAGAAATGTTTCAAGAGTTTTCTATTGTTAACGACGATGCGCGATGCTCCATTTGATTTCGCTACATTTACGTAGTTATAATAGCTATTATGACAATGTTATAATAATAACAATATTGACTGCATATATCTATAATAGATGAATTTGTCAAAGTTATTGCACGCCTTGAGTAGATCTTGAATGTGCCAATTGATAGACACGATTGTCGATAACACGGTAAAGATGCGTCTTCGAATTTACATGAATGTCCTTGATATAACACGATTTCACACAATTACGAGGTGCTAACTATATCCGGAAAATGTCGAATTGGCGAATTTCGCGTCACTCATTGTACAACCAAATATTGCAAATGATGAAATTTCGTTGTTGCGCAAATTATAGGAGGATTGTCTTTGGAGTAACCGCGCTTTAGTCGCACTCACCTCAAACCGCACTTTTTGCGCCGGTTTTCGAAACGAGACAAACTGCTACATTAGCGGAAGTGGACTGGTGCTTTTCAACAGTACAACAGGCCGTTATCAATTACGCGGCATCGTTTCACGGGGGGTATTTAATTATGACCAGTCGTGTGGCGAGAATTACGTCGTCTACGTTGATGTAGCCAAATACATACCCTGGATTCAACAGAAAATTGCCACCACGTCGTGCCACCACGTGGATTTCGCAAATCCACTTCTTTAGGTCTACGACGGGGTCACGAATGCTGGTTTCTCGCCGCAGAACACAAAATGTGCCAGTCGACTAGTTTTTTATATAAAATTTTTTTGAAACTATGGTATTTATAAACGTGATAATTAAAATTATGAATTTTACCTGTGACTTTTTACAGCGATTTCTCTTATCGTAATAAATTTGTTATTCATTACAACGTTGTTGTTATGACGATAAAATAAACTAAATATGTAAATGGATATGAATGAAACTATCTGTCATTTATTTATAATTAAGAATAAATCGTATCATGATACGTGTTGTAGGGGAAAGAGAATAAAATTATGACCTTAAGATTTGTCGATTTTTCCTAATTTCTGTGATGTAAAAATAATGATTTATTTTTATCAGATTCACTAAAACCTTGCCTATCATCTGTAAAAATTGAAAAGATGTTAAATAAATTAGAATTTTTAAAAATTTAGATTTTTTAAATGTGTTGATTTCGTCATTTTGCTCCTATATGCGGAAAAGATGAGTTTCAGTAGTAGGTAAGATGACGGAAAGTCGAGTTACGTTAAAAATAGTCCTTTTATGAATGAAAAGATTTATTGTGTTGTAATAGACTTCTTATATCATTTTGGAATTATAATATTTTAACACAATAGAAGAAAAATATTACTAAAGAAAGAAATATTATTTATATAATTTGAAAAAATAATAAAAAGTGTGCAAATTAGAAATTTGCACAGTGCTTTCTCATCAATTTAAAGGGGGTCAAATTAGAAAGAGACACAATGCATCATCAACATTTTAGTTGGTTCACAAAGCTTCCTCTATAAGGAAGTCTTTTTTAATTTTTCTTTTTTTTAGTTTGGCTTCCTCTCATAGAGGAAGCTTTGTGAACCAACTAAAATGTTGATGATGCATTGTGTCTCTTTCTAATTTGATCTCCTTTAAATTGATGAGGAAGCACTGTGCAAATTCCTAATTTACACACTTTTTTCTTAAACTTTTACAAATAATTTGGCTCTAAATTCAATACTAATTTTCTTTTAATAACATCCTATCAATTTAAAAAAATTAGCTCGAATTTTATAAAAAGAGAACCGCTTTACTGATCATCGCGCAATTCAATAGGAATCTTGGTAAATGTGCATAAAGTGGGCAACCTCACGGATGATCTTGATCTTGACATATGTTGTTAAGGACATAATTCTGAGCAACTTTTCCTTATAAGTTAATTGGCGGTCATCGCTTATTAAAAAGTTATTAATAAAAAGACTTATAAAAACTGACTAATATACTAAAATACATACGTGCAGGACAGAGAAAGTGTGCACACACGCACACACCGAAGGGAGGTACGGGGGGGCCTCCGGCCCACTCACCCGCACCCCCCCCCCCCTTGATGGGTGGAATTCGCTTGTGTGTGTGTGTGTGTGTGTGTGTGTGTGTGTGTGTGTGCGTGCGTGCGTGTGTTATTGACCACGGTCTCAATTGACTACGGTCTCAATTGACCACGGTCTCGATTGACTACGGTTCCGATTATTTTTATATAACTTCTTGAAACAGACGTTTTCTAGGGCATTTCGACGTCTCCGTTCATGTTAATTATTTTTCAATACACAAAATAACTGCTATATTTCTCAAACTTTTTTGGTTAATAACTTTTTAATAAACAGAGTCCGACGGCTAAAACCTTTTGAAGGTTACTCAGGGTTATGACCTTGACAAGATATGTCAAGTTCAAGGTGGAAGTAGGAGGTGGTTAGGTTCGCTAATCGGTAGTTTTACCTTTAATGCTTCATAACTTTTTAATAAGCGATGACCGCCGATTAACTTATAAAGAAAAGTTATTCAGAATTATGTCCTTAACAACATATGTCAAGGTCAAGATCATCCGTGAGGTTGCCCACTTTATGCACATTTATACCGGAATCTTTCTTAAATAATTCTCTATCGATTAAAAAAAAACCAACCCGATATCTCCAAATTTGCGGAAGTTAGAGCAATCACGGACATTTCTCAAAAAATTCAAAATTTTCTTAAAAGAGAACCTCTTTACCGATCATCGCCCAATTCAATAGGAATCTTCCTTAAATAATTCTCTATCGATTAAAAAAAAAATTCAGCCCGATATCTCCAAATTTACGAAAGTTAGAGCAACCACAGAGACATTTCTCAAAGAATTCAAAATTTTCTTAATATGAGCGCAAAAAGAACTTCGTAACCGATCATCGCACAATTCAATAGAAACCATCCTTTAATAATTCTTTATCGATTAAAAAAAAACTAACCAGATATCTCCAAATTTGCGGAAGTTACAGCAACCACGGACATTTCTCAAAGAATTCAAAATTTTCTTAATATGAGCGCAAAAAGAACCTTGTAACCGATCATCGCACAATTCAATAGGAACCTTCCTTAAAAAATTCTCTTTCGATTAAAAAAAAGCAACCTAATATCTCAAAAATTGCAGAAGTTTGAGCAATCACAGACATTTCTAAAAAATTTAAAAATTTAATAAAAAAGAATCCCTTTACCGATCATCGCGCAATTCAATAGAAACTTTCCTTAAAAAATTCTCTTTCGATTAAAAAAAAAGCAACCCGATATCTCCAAATTTGCGGAAGTTACAGCAACACGAACATTCACACATACATACACACATACAAATAGACATTTTGTAAAAATGTAAATTATCAACGTTTAAGAACATTCTAAACACATTGACCTTAAAAAATAAAAATATGAGTTAGCAAACATGTAAATTTTCGACGTTTTAGAACTTTCTAAACACATTGGCATTAAAAACTCCAAAAAAATTTTTTTACGAAAACAAAACTTCTATGAGGAAGCAAAATGACTAAATTATTGAAACAAAAGTAATTATTTATAGTGTACAAAAAATCAAAAATAAAACAAATTTAAAGACAAAACAAAAAAATTATTAATATAATTCCGTGGCATTAAAATTTGTTTATTATTTACTTATATACAAAAATATACTTATATACAAAAATTAATCTAAAACCCGTATTAGATCATTTATTTTTAAATTTTAGGTTTTAAGTAGAATTAATATAATTAAAGATAAATTGTATAATGAGAGATATGCAATATCCGATATACTTGTATCTAAAAGAATCTGCCGTTAATGTGGTAGTAGACATCCTAATATATAAGGCGCATGTTAATAAACCGGAGTAATCAGTTCGGTTCTTTTAACATTGAACATAAACGATAAATGTGAAAATCCAATAATCAATCGTTCTCTTTTTATTTTTTATTAAACCCTTATGTTCGATCGGTTCGATCCCTTTTTTAAATTCTATCACTCGTCAATATTGTCGTATACCGACATTCGTGTTTAATTAGACAAATATCTTAATTTAATGTGTTCTAAAATGCAAGTTGAGAAATATTTTGATATATTATGCATTTTTAAATATTTGATCAAATTTTTCCTACATTTATCTGATTTAATTTTTTTGCAACAATACTTTTATAGGAATAAAATTCTTGATATCGCCAGTAAATAATTAACAAGTAGATAAATTTTAAGACGACCCAACTGGTAGGTATTATTTATTTAAAAATACGACGTTTTGACCATATGGATTGTGGTCCTTTTCAAGTACAAATCAATTGATTACGCTAAACAATACATATAATATCCGATCTGTAAGCGGAACAAATTACAGGATTAGAAAGCAGTCATTACGAGTCAAATTATAATACAGAAATAAAATTCCACAATTAAACACTTACAATAGTACATTAAGTAAAAATATAAAA
>NJRL01001133.1:39115-50962 GCA_003063815.1 Aphaenogaster rudis
GGTAATTATTCCGATTAGGGGACCACCCTCCAATGACCTTGATCTTGACATATGTTGTCAAGGTCATGACCCTGAGTGACCTTCAAAACATTTTAGCCGGCGGTCACTGTTTATTAAAAAGTTATTAACAAAAAAGTTTAGGAAATATAGCAGTTATTTTGAGTATCACAACATATGTCAAGGTCAAGGTCATTGGTGGTCCCCTAATCGGAATAATTACCTCTAATGGGGCCAGGGTTGCCTCCATTTTCTTCTTGTACGCAGTTGTACCCCTTTTGTCCCTGATTTGCTTACCCGTTTTGTCGGGGAGGAATTCTCTCATCAAACAGGTTATATTGCGTTCTCCTCTAAATTGGATTTCCAATTGTAGCATCCTTTTCTCTTCGTCTTCAGAGAAGATCTTTTCTTTTCGGGGTGCGTGCCCACCCCTAACAGACCCGCCTACTCGGGCTGCGTTTCGTACGTCTGGGTGTGCGTGCCTTTCATACTGTGATAGGCCTTATTTACTTTTGTAAATTTTGTCGCACACCCCACATTTTTCACCGGTTACTGGAGGTAGTGCTGGGGCAGTGCATTTAGGAACATGACATAGTGCAGCATGCTTTTTCTTATAGATTTTAGTGCATTTATTGCACCTGAAGACCACCTTCATATTTTTGTGGCGCTCTTCCACACGTTTTAGCTCGTCGTTTATGTTTAGCGCCATGAATCTCCCTTTCTTTTCTGCTATACATGTATGGCAGTTTCTTCTTTCAAAGGGGACTCCTATTTCGTATTCCTTAAGTGTGGCCGTTCCGTCATCGTTGGTCCCCTGTTGGCTCATCGAGGGAGCAGGACCTGCACCCTCGGCGTCCGAGGCCATTCTTACTTTATATCGAGCAACGACATTAACACACAAGGGGTTGCTAGCCCCAGGCGTGCTTCTTTTCTGGTCCGGAACGATCCCGGTGGCACCAATCATACGGTCAGCCCAAGCTCCAAGTGCACTCAGTTTATATTGAGCATTTTAGGCTGCTCCTCACCCTCACGACGGTCTTTCTCGTGGGCGTTCTTCTGAACGCTGGGCGCCTTAACTCCGTTAGCCCTCCGCGGTGAGTTTTAGCCACCACGAAGGTTTCCAGCGGAAACTCTTTCTAGGAGGTGGAGTACGACTTGACTGTAAAAGGCTATTCCTTGCGCTTCAACAGCCCCGTAACCAGAGGACTCTCGTAATCTAGGTCTGCTGTTAGATTATTTTCGTTTGGTAATATTGGCAGCGTGTTGCTTCGTGCTGCAGGCGGCGTGTTACTTCTGTTTGTTCGTATTTGGCAGCGTGTTGTTATGTGCTGCACCCGACGTATTGCTTTTCTCTGGCAGTGTAGGCAGCGTGTTGCTATGTGTTTGCGTGAGCGTGTTGCATCTTTCAAAGTCCACAAAGTGACCCTGCCCCCGAGGCCGTTAAAACCTACGAGGGCAGGATCACGGATGTTATGATCCTGGACAGGCATATTACCTATCTTGTATTAGGCTTCGGCGTGCTGCTCCAGTCTTCAGAAGTCCACAAAGTGACTTAGCCCCCGAGGCCGTCAAGACCTACGAGGGCAGGATCACGGACGTTATGATCCTAGACAGGCATATTGTCTATCTTGTATTAGGCTTCGGCGTGTTGCTTCAGTCTTCAGAAGTGCACAAAGTGGCTTAGCCCCCGAGGCCGTCAAGACCTACGAGGGCAGGGTCATGGACGTTATGACCCTAGCGCTAAGCACTTAGCGCCTTGGACGCCAGGAGCGCCTTGCACTCTTAGACTAGCCCCCGCACGAAACACCCGCTGGGTCGGCATTCGCAGCTAGTGACGTACGCCGCGACTCATCCTAAGGTGTGACACGTCACCAGCCAGCAAAGCCAATCGCGAACGGGCATCCTCGTGCGCGCCTGGGGCCGTCCGTAGAATTCGGAGCGATCCGGAAACACTCGGGCGAACAAGGCGAGTTCAAGCACCAGAGCAACCGGGACTCCGCCACCATCTTTCGATATTTAACCAATAATGCCATGCCTTATGTTTGACACTTCTTATGTATCTATGCTTGTGCATCTTCCACTACACGCTTATGTTTCTTTCACTACCCACTTGCCGCCTTAAGAGAGTCCTCACAACACATATCCAAACCTCACGAGCACTTGACGACGTGGTTTCCAGGCCGCTAGGAATTGTGGCTCCAAACAATGATGACAGCCCGGCGCATTGGACTTCGTAAAGCCAGGACACCTGATAAACCTTCGCTGCAAGGACACCTCCTCAGGAAGGCGAGAGCACATGCCTGCTCTCAGACTATTTGCCTCTTTTGGGTCAGCTTGCAGTATGGACGCAATAGAGAGCCCGTAGATCTCGTGACGCCTAGATCCTTAAGAGAGTCATAGTTACTCCCGCCGTTTACCCGCGCTTGCTTGAATTTCTTCTAATAATTCTTCTACTAATTATAATTATTATTGGAGAGAAAATTTCGAAAAACTACATCGCTAAATTCAAATATTGAGATTTTTATTATTTAATAAAGTTTACCTACCTGTTTTCACAATAACACATAAACGCGAGACCAAAGTAATTAGTTCGTTATCGAATCACAAGTCGAAATCATTTGTATCATATTGTTAACAAACAACGTCAACAATATTTTTAGCTGTGGTAAAAAGTTGGGTAAAAAGCGGCATAAACACGACATAAACATTCGCGCCCGTCGATCAGTTCTGCGATTCAGGCAGGCGATGCCAAATAAAAGACGATCCAGGCAGACATGTCAGATAATAAAAGTCGGGGCTCACTTATAAAACGGGTATTCTGTATACGGTTATCGACGGTTGTCACTGTCATTAGCAGCATCGACCAACAGTACGCAGCTTTTTTTACCATACCAGAGACTCAGGGTGCATTCAGTACTACAACCGCTCAGTGAGTGCTCACTGAGCACTTCGTTATGATTGAAACATTCTCCTATATTTACCATAAATCTAAATGTATACTTCAATCACAACGCAGTGCTCAGTGAGCGCTCACTGAGCGGTTGTAGTACTGGGTGCATCCAGATGCACCAACCGCTCACTGAGCGCTCAGAGAGAAATTGTGCTTCTAGATGCACCCACTAAATGCACCCTCAGCGACGCAATGACCAGAGCACGGCGGCGAAATTTAAAATTTGAAAATATTATATTTGACAATTTTTTGTCAGTTCCATTTCAGGGCCCTCCTTTGTCCTAGACCCTGGGCCTGAGCCCCTGTTGCCCCTGCCTAGTTACGGCACTGGATTCCATGACCTCGTTGATAGGGCGAACCGACGATAACCCGTGGAATTCCACCGCTACGGCCTTCACCGCTCTGAATATCGTAATAATCGAGATATTCCGAGTATTCCGTCATATCGTTTAATTTAATTCCCTTGACTTATCAAAAACGCACTGCTGCTGCTGCTGCTGCTACTGCTAACGTATACGTCTAAAGTGTAGCGTCACTGTCAACGTTTCTGATTCGATGGGTATTTTTTCTCTCAAATGATCTTTTATATCTATTTTGATTGTGCGAAAAATCATTTGCTGCGAATATAATGTGGGGGAGAGAAATGTTTCATCTGATTCGCTCCATACGCGTAATTATCTCCGAGACCGTGTAAGTCGACCGGTACTATTCGGAGAAGAGGAGTTCGCACATCGCCGGTTATATAAGGTTCACAAATATCACAATAAACGAACAATTTATCGGGAATACCGCGCGACAAATTATAGGGTTCAGGACTCCAGAAACCAGTAAATCGCGTTCCCCCGGCGTCAGCAAAACCGAGTCTAATAAAAGTTACTATAGAATCTTGGTCGGATTTACGTATCAGGTGCTTGGCATAAAACTAGTTATCGAGAAGACAATGCAATTCCCAACCGAATATTCGTAGAAGAGTAATGGGAAGGTTCATACAATAAATCTTACCGCATTTGCTTCCACAGCTAGGCCTACAAAGATTTTACCTCTAGACGCGTTTTGTTGTTCGAAAAAAAATATGCGAAGCGATGGATTTTAACTCGGTATTAATCGCGGAGACAAGTTCTTCGACATTTTTGCAAGTACCATTTGGCATTATAATTGTTTTTCGCGTAGCCGGATTATCATCATCTTTCCTTTTCATTTTCAAAATCGAGCAAACTGAGGATATTTTCTCCGAGACGTATGTGAAAAAACTACAGGGAAATCGGATCTCGGTGAGTGCGATTTCCCATTCTCCTTCCAAATGTATAGTTTGAGGTAATTCCGTGATGAATGATGAGGTTTTATTTTCCGGAAAATACCGCATACTGCTATTGCTCGAAAGAATCATAAGAAATTGATCCTCTTCCATCTTGAAGGTCGATTAAATCCGAAGCGGAGATCCAAGAGTCGAACTTGCTGGGATAACCTGTTCTTTATCACACGATCGACAATAAACGCTTCTTCCTCAAATTTTTATGGATTCGTGATAATTCTTGTTCATAAAAAATTCCATCTATGACTTCACCCGCTAAATCAACCAGCTCGTATACGCAGGGTGTTCGCCATTCAAGGACACGATGAACTCGAAATATCTCTTCGCTCCACTTCGGCTCGTATCCTTTCTCGAAGGCTTTCGCTCTACTGATACGAACGTAATCGCCGACGTTGTATTTAGATTTTCGTTTCTTCGACGCAACGTCAGTCCAACGACGTTCTATATTTTCACTCGCGATAAGTGCGTTTTCCCGCGTAACGATCGCCGGCTGCATTTTGATGGATGAATGACGCGCGTGATTGTAAGCATGTACGATATTCTGCAACACATCGATGTAGAGTCGTGTATTTTTATGCGTAAAATATCGCCACATTCGCTCCTTAAGCGTTCTGTTGAAACGTTCGACTACGACTGCTTTAATGTCTGGATTTCGGGTTACGCGAAAACGTGTCTCTTTCTTTTAAAAATATTTGCATGATTATGGTAATGGTAATTGTTCTACCCAGGCGTATTTACTAAGTACGCCGATAATTACCAGTAAGTACGAATATCCATCGTTGTAATTTTTGAGACTACGAAGATCGATTAAATCAGCCTCCCATAGATCGTCGATATTCGTCACGCGGTAGTGTAGACGTGGAAATTTTCGGACAGGCCGGTGTAGCGTGTACGCGTCTTGCGTTTCCAGCCAGCGCACGACTTCGTTACGCGTGAAATTCGGTTTAGCGCACAGACTTCTATATAGTAACTGGACTGCTCACTCCGTTGCCATCTTTGATGCTAAAAATGTGGGTAGCCTTTTATGGTTCCGATTATACTAATGCATGTATAAATCACACAGACAATATATTTATATGATACACTTAGTTCACGTGGTACACAGACAATATATACACATATGCATATATCGGAACTAATAATGGTAGCCGGGTTCGCTTCTGTCTTTTTCTATCATATGCAAAATAACTGAACTGAGCAGTCTAGTTAGTATATAGAAGTCTGTGATTTAGCGGCGCGCAAAGAATTATCCGTCGCCGAGTAGCCGGCGTAATGCGCGGGATCGTAATATAATTTTTCAAGTTCCATCATTACATTCTGTGCCACTCGAGTATTTGTCTTTTCCTCGCCAATCGCGTACCACCATTTTTCATTAACTGTCTAAAACCTGATAATGCAATTATTGCATATTTTTCGTCCTTTTCCTTTTCCTCGTCTATCTTACGTTTCCTAGTTCCCCTCGCTGTTCTTCTCGGCGTCTTCGTCGTTGTCGTCCTCGCCCTAATAGCACTAAAACATTTTTAAAATGTTGCAAAAATATTGTTTTTAAAGATAACATATTTCTGACATTATATGAAAAATATTTCAAAAATATTTCTAAAAGTCCGAATGTAACAGATTTCAATAAAATATTTTTTTGAAAGATTTTAAAATATTTGTGAAAGATTTGCAAGATATTTTAAAAGATTTTTTTAATATATCAAAATCTTTTGTTATACGGCAAAGTTTATTCTTCGAACATTATGGTCAACAAAATATTTCAAAATATTCCTGCAATGTTCGAAAACATTTTGAAATATTAAAAAAATGTTCAAAACAACAAAAAAATATATTTTACTGAAATATTTGAATAGCAATACAAAAAAGATTTTTTAAATATTTAAAAGCATTTCAAAAGATTCGAAAAACATTTCATTGTATAGTAATATTGATCAATTTAAAAACATTTTAAAATATCGGATATTATACATATATTAAAGTATTGAATTCTTTATTTAAAAAATATTCCAACCCTGCACAAATTTATCAACTGTTCACAACATGGAGTAAAAAATTTAAATAATATATTCAAAGTTAATTAGTAAATAATTTTGTTTATGTCAATAATGTCGTACCTCATAATTAAATGATTAAACGAACTTACCTGTAAGTGAAGTTCTATCATAATTGTATGAAGCGCCTCTTCCGAAGAGATCACACCCACCCAACACATTTTTTTTCCCTCTTTTCTAATGTGCGACACATTAGAAACCCTGGCAGTTACGGCAGCACTTTTAATAAATGAGTTGCGGAACGCCGGATACACGAACCGGAACGAAAACTTGAACTGAAAAGATTGTGGCGACATTGGTACATGGTAGGGGCACTACATACTGATCTCGAGGAAGAGGCGCTTCATACAATTATGATAGAACTTCACTTACAGGTAAGTTCGTTTAATCATTTAATTGTATTGCGCGCCTTTTCCTCGAGATCAGTATGTAGTTATTCAAAGATCGTTACGGCAAAGATTCAGTGTCTCGGAAACTCCATGCTCAAGTTTATTGTTTCTTTCGAACAATAGTTAAACAATATGAAACGAATATAAACCTCAATGTTAAACAGTGGCTCTATCTAGAATGGCCTTTGCATAGGTTCCCTTATCTGCCATAATATTCTTATCGTAAAATCTGGCGAATGTACCAGATCTCTCCGTCCATCCCGCAGCTCTTTTGATTGCGTCTATGTTGCCCCCGCTTCTTTTCGCTGTGGAAGTTGACGCATGGCGAGTACTGTATGCGTCGAATATGTCTGTATCCACCCCGCTTTCCTTAAGGGTCTTTTTTATCCATCTGCTCAAGGTCTGGCTGGATACACCCTTATGGGGTTTCTTAAGTGTTATAAATAATCTAGTTTCTGTTCCTCGCAGTTCCTTTGTTCTATTTAAATACGTTTCTAACGTCGAGGCCGCGCAGACTCTAGTGTTCTCTTTATAGAACGGGATAGTTGGCTGCGTCTTATTTTTCTTTGATGATTTTAATTTGTCCGAAATCTTAATTTCAATCAAGCCTGCAGGTTTTTGTATGTTTCTGATGTCAATTGACGCGAGTGTTTGCATGCGCTGTGCTGTAACTAAGGCCAACAACGTTACTAACTTAAACGTGAGTCTTTCCAATGTAGTTGTATCATTCGGTCCCCATTACAAAAGGTGGTTTAAAACGATTCGTGGGTCCCACGTCGACTCGTATTTGGGCTTCCCGGGTCGAAGTCTCATGATGTCTTTAAATAATCTTCGTAGTTGAGGATCTTCTCCCAATTCTTGCCCAAGCAACAGAGCGATCGCTGACCTGCAGCTATTCAGCGTACCATGGGAAGCTCCTTTTTTTAACTCTGCCGTCAAGAATCTTATTACTTGTGATGTGTCGTATTTGTATGGATCGATGACCTTTTGACGACAGAAAGACCACCACTTCTTTAAGCAGCTATCGTATTGTCTGAGCGATGATTCTGACTGCGAGGACAGCATTATGGGAAGCGCTTCATCCGGTACATTTCTCTTTTTTAGCGCTTCGCTGATAGCACCTCCGCCACCAGGGTAATGTTCTTCCAGATTGGGTGTGGTTGCCTGTTTAGAGAACGTAACAAGTTTAAATGCGGTTTAAAATAAATCGGTTCGCTATCCAGCATGGCAGTAAAGACAGGAGACCAAACCTGAGTTGGCCAATGTGGTACTACAACCACACCCTTAGCGCCATCGTCTTCGATCTTTTGTAATACTCGTAAAATTATTGCGAACGGTGGGAAAGCATAAAAGAAATACTGACTCCAATCTATCGTGAATGCATCGACTGCGATTGAACCAGCGTCTCTTGACCAGGAAATATAACGTTCGCATTTTGTATTTGTCCTTGTTGCGAATAAATCTATCTCGGGCTTGCCAAACCTATTTTCTATATTTTTGAAAGCTGAACGTGACAAGGCAAATTCTGTTTCTGGTTCAAGACGTCTAGATTCGAAGTCGGTTTCAGCATTGTCTCGAGATGAAATGTAGGATGTAAAAATCCAAATGTTTCCTTTTTCGCACCATTTCCAAATCTTTTTCGCCAATCTACCCAATACTGGAAACTGAATACCGCCCATCTTGTTTACGTAAGCGATGGCGGTAGTGTTGTCGATTCGTAATAACACATCACAGTCTCTGAGATTCTCCGCAAAGCACTTCAAGGCAAGGAAGGTCGACAATAACTCTAAGTGATTGATATGATAAGCTTGTTCTTCTTGGCTCCAATGTCCGTGAGCTCGGATTATCCTTACAATACGCGCCCCATCCTGAGCGCGATGCATCTGAGAAAATTTCTCAACTTGCTCTAAATTGCTTAATCGAACGTACAGCTTTCTTAATGTTTATCTTCTACCACTCAAAATCTGTCTGCAAGTCGTCACTGACAATACGTGCTTCGAAATTCCCATTATTTATCTTAATTGCTAGGAATTCTGCTCTTTCAAAGTCCTTCATGTGAACTTAATCATACTTTAATGACGTACAACTCGAACCTAGAGTGCCTATCAACCCCGCGAATTCTCGGATAGTACAATAGCTCATCTTATTGAATTTCTTAATTTTTTCTGCAATCTTTTCTCTCTTTTCCTCTGGAAGCTCGATAGTGATCGTTGTAGAGTTGTAAATGAACCCGAGAAATCTACATCTTGTAGAGGGAATTACTTGGCTTTTCTTATCATTGATGATAAATCCCAATTTCTTAAATAGTTGTCTGGTTACCTGAATGTTTCTTAAACATTCTGCATATGAATTCCCTAATAACAATAAATCGTCTAAGTATACTACTGACAAATATCCGCGCTCCCTAAGATGCGAGATGATCGGTTTTAATAGCTTGGTGAACGTGTACGGAGCTATGTTGAGCCCAAAAGGTAAACAGGTGAATTCATACAAATTATCTTCGAAGATAAATCGTAAAAACTTTCAATCAGGCTTTGCGACTGGGATTAGATAATATGCATCCTTCAAATCAATGGATGCCATGAAGCAACCGCGAGTTAAAATTTGTCTTACCGTTTTGCCATCTTCTACTTTAAAATGCTCAGTCTTTATGAACTCGTTTAGCTGTTTTAAATTAAGGATAAAACGATGTGATCCATCCGGTTTCGGTACGAGAAAAATTTTAGAAATAAATTGTTTCAACTCGGACTGACAACCTTGTATCATGCCCTTCTCTATCAAGGCTTTGATTTGCTCTAGGATTAAATGTCTTTCCTGATTTGACCAACGAGGTTCGGTAGGTGGGGTCTGTTGCAGTTTGTAAATCTGGCTGCGTAGCGTTGCCGGTGGAATTATTTTCACCTACTGATTCGAGTGAACGGGAACGGGAGCCTGAGATATGTGAGCCACACACCTTGTTCAGAGACTTACTCCTTGAGTTTCTTCTACGATCCATAGGGGAATGATGTTGTTCCCGTCTGTAGTTACCATAGGTACTGTGCCTCGAATACTTATCGTCATCATAATAATATCCATATCTGCCTCGATCCTCCTGTTCGCTACTGTGACTGCCACGATACTGACGTCTTCTACTTCTTCTATCTTATGGCTTCCGGTACCCAGCCGGGGTCCGATGCCGTGTAGTCAAAACGATGTATATTAAGTCTTGAATATTCTTAAAATGTGTAGTGTATAACGAACGAACGCAACAGCCAATTGAAAATCGACTTTCTGATGCGTCAGGCTTCCAAAAATACGTTAGACGGACACAAACGGACACAGCATATAAAAACGTGTGTGCTCATTGTTCGGTCATCTTGCCGGAACTGATACTGACGTCTATGAGACCCCCTTGAGTCATAACCTTCTTAGTCGTGGTAGTCTCTCCTGTGAGATCGACTACGCAATCTGCTTCGTGACAACGGTTTTCTTGAACTTTGTCTTTCATCGCCTGTATGGTGAAAAAGAAAGAGATAAAACAAGAAAACTAAACTCGCCCTCTTTTTTTTTGGCATACCCGTGAAGGTTATTTGCTATCACGAGTCGGTTGTACCGCAGCGTGATGCGTTGCATTGTATTTCCCATCTGGCGTTTATCTCTCGAAATCGTTGGACGATTACGAGATGCGCCGAATACGGAATTAAGTACGGAATTATGTACCATACGATGTTGAACATCGATGACACACATTTTTTGATTCATTGGTTGGACCAACAAAACCATTCCTTTTTCTTAGCACAACAATATGTGTTTCATCATGGCCGTTCGAAGATACGTGCGAGGCCTGGCCGCCCTTTTCAGCCTTACTTCTTGTATACTTACTGCGCTTGTTTTCATAATTTTCTTCTCTCTGTCGTAAAATCTGTTCTTCCAACCAATCTACCCGCTTCTGTAACTCCTTTTCTCGTTTTCTTTTTCCCATTTCTGTGTCTGGATAATACGTGTGACGTGATCGGCACAAAGCAGAAGAATGAGTTGCGGAACGCCGGATACACGAACCGGAACGAAAACTTGAACTGAAAAGATTGTAGCGACATCGGTGCATGGTAGGGGCACTACATATACTGATCTCGAGGAAGAGGGCGCGCAATACAATTAAAATAAGTCTGCAGTTCAGCGATTTCAAAATTTTTGTTTTTAATAAATATAAATTCAAACAATTTATAAAGGATAAAATAATTACAAAAAATAATAAGCTTAAATGTTCCAAACAATTTATTATTAAGATAGTTAAGAATGTAAGGGGCCTTGTAATAAAGAAACTCAGCTTAAAAAGTTAACATAAAAGTTTAATTCACACAATATTATTGGATGGCCGGACAAACGCAATCTAGCTCTTGTTCGTTCGCGCGATGCGGTTCTCTGCTGGGGGCCAGTGTTGCCAACTCTCGTTTAGTTGTCTCGCTCGCAGCTGTGCCTCCCAGGTGCGTAACTCAAATTTTGATTAGTGTCCCTAGAAGACAGAGTCTGGCCAAATCGCCCTTAAAATGGCGTCTTTGTGGTGTGTGGAACAGAGAGAATAAGTGCATCATTACTCTTTCTATCTTTCATCTCTCTTTCAATCTTTTTCTTTCTCTTTCACTCTTTTAATCTGTTTGTACTGTGATTGGTTACGCCATTTTAAGGGGCCTGCGAGCAGAACCAATGAAAAGAGGTCTACGAATGGCCAGACTCTGTATTCTAGCGACACTAATTTTGATGAGTTTAGGTTTTTGTCTTACAAGAAGTTTCATTTATGAAGTAAGAATAAGGAGACTTATCTCCTCAAATTAAGTGATTACGAAAAATGTTCCGTATGTGGCCAGGTTTGCCGAACGGAATAACATGGACAATTTCGTCGCCATTTTGAAGTTGTAAAATGACAGGTGGTGAGACGAAAAGGTTAAAAATGTACTGTAAGCCCTGTAAGGTTAAAAATGATTACTATGGGACATGTGAAATTGAAAGAAATAAAGGAAAATAATGTTATAAATCTTTAAAAAGATTTTTTTCAAAACTTATAGTAAAATAGTAAGTATACAGGGTGTCTGACAAAAAAGTATCCAATCGAAAAATGGAGGTAGATTGGATCAAACCAAGACGAAAAATCATGTACCATTTTGCAAAATT
>NJRL01001137.1:6592-26368 GCA_003063815.1 Aphaenogaster rudis
AGGTCTGTTTTCTGTTCCTGAACTGCTGCACTAGTTCAGAGTTTATCTTTTTCACTCCACATTGGAAGGAAAAAGATGAACTCTGAACTAGTGCAGCAGTTCAGGAACAGAAAACAGACCCTGAGTTGCACTAAGTTGCACTAAGCAACTGAGTGCCACTTCTCATTGGCTGCTGCTTTTCTGTTTTCTGCTATTCTGCCCTGGGCACCGATCATGTAACTTTTTTCCTAGGGTGGAAACGTGAAAAGTAAAAAGTTTATCTCTCTCTATTCAACATCAATAGAAAGAGATATACTACGTTTACGCGAGTGTTACTTCTGTAGTAACTTACTCAAATTATCGATAATTCACTCCGCGTAAACGATTTAAACTCGTTTACGCGGAGTGAATTATCGTAAGTTACGATAATTTGAGTAAGTTACTACAGAAGTAACGCCTCGCGTAAACGTAGTAATAGTTACAAGAAACTTTTCACTTTTCACGTTTTCGCCCTAGGGATAAAGTTATATGATCGGTGCCCAGGTGTGAATTCGCCCTTACGGAATCCACCCAATTTTGGATGATTTTGGAATGCTGATCGAGTTGAATAACCTCAAATTTCAGATATTTTAATTTTATAGTTATTTACGACACAATTTTGTGATTGATACGATACACACACATATCGCGTATTTCGCAAATATGACAAAAAGTCATAAACGTTCGAAACGCCTAAAATCAGAAAAAGCGAAGGTGAAATTAAAAGTCAAGAATTCCATTGATCGACTACCGAAGGGCTTGAACATTACGGATACGTCGTTTAAAGTGAAGAAGATACTTATACGTGAACAGTTAAAGCAACGTGATGAAACGGAAGTTCTCAGCACTCGCAAATTGAGTATCGATGTACGTAAATCAATTTACATATATCTTCTACGATTTAGTTGAGTAGTAAGGGCCTTAGCAGAATGGCTGGCTTATAATTTTTAAACAATTTATTCTCTAAGCCTTTGTCTTAAGTAACGCACAATAACTGTCTTGTATCTTCTTTTATTATTATACAGCGGTATATTATCAATCACAATCAAAATGCTTCTTAAGTTTAAGACTTCATACACAAGACAGTTATTGTTTTGTGCGTTACTTAAGACAAAGACTTGGAGCATTTAAAACATTATTTTAAAACTATAAATCAGCCATTCTGCTCTAAGGCCCTAAAGAGTACTGTATAAAGCCTAGCTGTAATGCGCCAAGATTGGACCTTGTGTATCATTATCTAACCAACAGTCTGTTTTCAGGATTTATTAGCGCGTTTTCGGCATCACAATTCGACTATGAGAGAAGATGCGTTGAGACAATTAAAAGATATTTTGTTGCGAAATCCTCCAAAATCTCTACATTCGCGATTGAGTTCTTTGTTACGTGGTATTGCGGCTTTGTCTCTTGATAAAGAGAAAGATGTACGAAGAAGTTCTTTCCATGCACTTAATTTTATTCTTGGTCTTATCTCGAATGAACAGTTGACACCCTTATGTGAAATTATAGTCTCTTATTTGAGCTGTGCCATGACACATATTGATCCACGCGTAAAGGAAGATTCTCTGCTTTTCTTAGATGTCCTTGTAGAAAATTGTGAGAGTGTATTGGTGAAAGATAGCCATAAAATATTGCCCAATTTTTTGGGTATGATATGCAGATTACACAACGAAGTTAAGCCTGGGGCACGATTAACGACGACGCTAAACTCAAAAAGCACTGATGTAAAATGGAGGATTAAAGTTCTGGAACGTTTAGCTAATATGTTTATCTCTATTGTAAACTATACAAAACTTTGTACGAGCACGCGATTGAATATGCTTCCAATCGTGAGAGCGAAGAGATACACGAGATATATTCCTGTTCATAATGATAATGCGACTCGAATTTGCGAAATTAATCTTGACAAAGATGTGACAAAGATAGGTAGTTGCACGGAAGAAACTTTACCTCTAGAAGAGCTCATAAAATATGTAGGTTTACTAATGCCACTGATGTCTGATATTTGGCTCGAGGTGTGCCCGGACGAAAAAATTGAAAGCTACACAGAGATTACGATTTCGAGCGAAGCAGCCATGTTATTGAAAAGTATCGTTGCAATTATACAATCGATTGTAGAGTATATTGATATGTTGGATCGCGATGATTATGGTGTCGAACGTATGAAGCATTGGTTTAAAGATACCTTTCATAATACATATATGAAGAATTTTCTGTCGAGATTCCCATATGGTAAAGTAAAGCCGCTTATTAGTGAATCCAGAAAACGTCAAGAGGATTTTTCTCAAATGGAATTTACGGAAGGATGTTTGGAGCAAAATTTGGGACTTTGCCAAATTCACGTATGGTTTACATCTCTGTTTAGTCGCAACGAACAGTTTTCTAAATCTACCAAGAACCACTGTGTATCCATTGTGAGATATTTAAATGGTAAAGTAATATTTTATATAATTATCATTATACATCGGGCCTTTTTACAAAACAATGACATTTGTATTTTACAGATGCTATTGGAAATTGGTGCGATTCGTCTGCTGCGTTACCGCAATTGACTAAGCTTCTGAGAACTTTATTTCTGAAAGCCGGTCCAATTTGGTATGCCAACTCTATTAGTTTAAGTCATACTTTACGATTGATTATTGAAGCATCTTCTCGTTTATCTGACAAGCAGTTGCAATCGCATTTATATCTGATTATCGGTGACATTATGTTGGAAAGCGACTTTGATGAGTTACACAGGTAATCACGTTTTAAATAGAAATTGTAATAGCGGATTTAATTTAATTTCTATAGAGCACACGTTTGCGCGCATATCCTTTGTGACATGCGACATATGGCATATAGTTAATGAATGGACGAGTCGTGGTGAATTATACCTATGTTATCCGACAGAGAGAAGGTGTTTGAAAACTTTATTACGATCTTACCGAGTTTACTCCTGAGGCCAAGCATAGATGACGTCGTAATTCGAATGATTGGTCAAATAGTTTTACGTTTTAAGGAATGGATCCGGGACGAATTGGTAGCTAAACACGAGGCTATTATCGGTAACCGAGTTTTTGGAACTTGTTTTACGGTATTGACAATTGTACATATATATATAGACCTATTAACGCTTTATTCTTTTGAGAAAATACAAAAAAAGATGGACATTGTAGGCTCGCACGAAGATAAACCAACGAGAGAGACATTCATGATCCGCGTAATCTATCATACTTTGTAGATTCACAGATTTACTATTAAATAACAAACGGCTTATCACACAGAAACGTGCGATCGGCTTTTCTATGTTAAGCGCAGGTCTTGATACATTTTTTTATTAATATATACGAATAACGTGTATACGCATTTATTAGATCTTTCTCTACTTTGTAATATTCGCGTATGTAACTTGTTATGACGTGGATGTAGCGTGTCGCGAGAATGAGTGCGTTCCGGCAAGACACTGCTACTGTAGCGCTACAGTTATTCTTTAATATGATTGGTTCTTGCCTTTAGTTCTGTGTTGGATTAAAGTTTAAGGACCAATCATAATAAAGAATAACTGTAGCGCTACATTAGCAGTGTCTTGCCGGAACGCACTCAATGATACGAGCGTGAATGAAAAGAAGAGAAATGTTTCGAATGTTAACTTGGCTCGATGTATTTAGCCATTTTCTCGCGTGAGCACGATTTTTCTCAGAGACAGAGATACATAAAAATGTTTAATTGAAGTTTTTCCCTGAGAACTAGAAATCTCTGACACGCCACAGTATTATATCGTCATACTGAAAGTTCTATACGATACACATTCGTCGATACTTTTGTGAATGAATACTGTCACGAGTTATACGGCTTATATTGCCAATATACGCAAATGTTGTGATATTGTATAAAAGGAAACGTGCCTCGATCACGTACGTATCTATGTGTACTTGTTTGCATTACGATTCAAATTGCGATAAAAATTGCATTCGACTACAATGAAACGGTGTGTAGTGTCGACATACAATTAAATAACATTTACACGAATACTGCGGTCCCTCTTTCTACCCACACGGGTTTTATATATATAAATATATATATTATAGATGTTGCTCATTTGCAAAACCAAAGTTTTCGAATCCGTTTTCCTTGGTGGTTCGTCCGTTCGGTAGCTTGCTCGAGTTGCCAAAATCATTCATCGTTTGATCATAGGAAACACCGATCGGACAACGGCCGTTACGCGTAATACTCGCGATATTTTGCGAGCTATCTTCCTTTCGTAGAATAGACAATATTGGCAGTTGTCTCTTGAATTTCGGCCAACTCTCGCATTTTTCGCAATTCTCCAATTCGTATTCTATCTTTAGATATCGTTTCTTGGATTTTCCCGGCTTGTACAACTTTCTCTTCAAGGTATTTTCAATGACGCGCTCTATTATGAAGCTCTCGACGAAGAAGCAAATAAGAAAGTTGACTAGAGCGAGCGCTAGGATAATGACCCTCCAGTCGTAGTCGAGCGGTAATTTCAATTCCAGCACGTTCACTACCCAATTCGCGGGATAAACTGTAATGTATGTGCATATAGCCGTAAATAAAAGTATGGAGGACATAAATGCGCCGTTCGTATAGATCGCGCGTCTATAAGGCTTCCCGCGCGAAAATACAATCGCCAATGTAATGTATTGAAACATGGAGACACAGTAGATCGAATAATTTTCGTAACACTTGTAGTGGGTGTTGCTGGTACGAACGAACGGGGTGAACCACCAAAATTGCCGAACGGCGTGATATACTGTTGCTTGAAAAACGATCATTACGGACATGTGTACTGTTAGAGATAAGAGCGGAGTGAAACTTAGCAGACTCGTCATCGGTGTTGTCTTGGACAACTTATCCTTATACGCGCGAGTCTTGCCGAAGAAGAAGGCAAAGTTGAGGATTAAACAAATATCGATGAACAGAAATTGGAGATCCGTCAAGTTCGAGTCTATCGAGTACAGTATTATGACGGACAAAAATTCGGTAAGGGAATACGCGATCATAAATTTGAAAATTCCAAACGATGTGACTAAAGCAGCGCGTCCTTCCCGTATTACTTTTGGAACGCATCTTATGTCGGGCACTCTCGAGGTGAAGGGACTGGCCACGCTGCAAGTGAGAATAATGAAAATTAATGTGTCGATTATAATAAGCGAGGAATGACGAAAGGATAACGTAACGTATCGCGGATACTCCTCACCTGGATTCTGCTTCGGAGAGCGATATACCGACGTGCGCGGCCCTTAACGCTCCGCAATCGTTAGCACCGTCTCCGCACATAGCTAAACATCGTGTACAATAGTTTACAGTTGGTTATTGCGCTTATCACGCTTATTACGGAACGTAATTATATAGATATCGATATACAATATTAATTATTTAAATATTTTGAGATCCGTTCCTTTCTAAATACTTAAATACTTACCTACGTAATAACCGAGTCGCATTAGCTCCACGACTAATTGTTGCTTCTGATCGCTGCTCATTCTGGCGAATATCGCACTGCGTACGCAAACGCGGTCGAGGAGATCGGGATAATATTCTCGCATCGCTTGCCACGTTTGGCCCGTCAAGGCGAATCTGTAATTGCAATTGACCATACCACGTTCTACATCTTTGATCGTCGGTGACGCCAAGTGATGTTGATCTTGCGAGTTCTGCGCGAGAAGAAATTGAAAGAATTAAGCATTAATCACGCGTCTAACCGGAGCTGTTCTGTACTCGAAAGAGAGTTTACCAATCGAGACTGAACGTTGAAAATTATCTCCGGACGATCCTTTCCTTCGTTCGGGTCTACGGTCACGCCTACGACGTGTTCTTCGATCGAAAGTATTCCGCATTCTCTCGCGACGCTTACCGCGGTCTGAATATTATCTCCTGAAAATCCAAGATTGCGAATCCATTATAAATTATATCTCGTGTGGATATACATATAACATCGTAGTAGTAGTAGTAGTAGAAGAAAGAGAGAGAGAGAGAGAGAGAGAGAGAGAGTGTATTGTTCGATCAAACCTGTAATCATCACCACGCGTATGTTGGCTTCCCGTAGTTCCGCAATCACTGGTGCTGTCGGTTGTTTCAATCGATTTTCCAAAATGACTAGTCCCAAAAATTCCAAATCCTGTTCGACCGTTTCTCGAGACAGTTTCGATATCTACGGACATACGCATTCTTTGGGGGATATATCGCATCGAATTGATTCGAGATATTTGAATCGTGCGTGACTATTGCGTGACTATACATATGTATATAGGGGAGGAAGAAAATTGCGCGCGACAGTATTTATACCTCTGCGCTACTTTTCGAAATTATCGCTCTGCGGCCCATAGCTATCACACGAAATCCCTGTCTCGTGAATCGCTCCAAAATGAGCGAAATACCGTTCGGTACAGTTTCCATTTTGCTTAGATTGATTATCATCTCGGGAGAGCCTTTCGTGTAAGCTCTGAAATCATCCGATCCTGATGCACGTACGATCACGGACATTCGTTGTAAAGAACTCGAGAACTGATACTGCTGTATTATACCGATCTCCGTGATTTCGTTCATATTTTTCGTCAAGCTTGTGTTCTCCGGTGGCCTCACGACCATTGGCGCTATCGAATCATATTTATCTACGTGCACGCAATCCGAATCTTTCAATATCCATTTAGTACTTTCGAACATCTGTAACGAATATGTGTAACGATGTAATCGCATGTCGTCACATCGAGATATCGAGCGGTACAACAGTCTCGCAAAAGAAGATAAAGAAGAGTGTGGAAGAGAGTATATTTTACCTTTGCATCCAAAGGATCTCCACAAAGTTCTCCATCGATAAGTGTTAAACTGTGACAAACTAGCATTCCTTCGAAAAGAGGATGATCTTTGAGTTTGGATACATCCGTTTCGGCCTCGGCAAGGACGCCGTTTGTACATGGTACAACGCCCCACATGTCCAATCCATCTTCGGTCAATGTTCCCGTCTGCAAACATAGCGTCAAAGTGCAAAAAAAAAAGAAAACGAGAGAAAATGTTAACGTTATGATATCGAATTGCTCGCCTGCCTCGCGACCACGTGGCTGCGACAGTATCCATTTCCTTTTTAAATCTCTGTGTACATGTCTCTCTTTCTCTCTCCCTCTCACCTTATCGAAACATACGCAATTTATGCTGCCGGAAACGTTTATGACCCTGTTATTAATACAGTAGATTTGCGCACGTTTCAATCTCGCTTGAGCGTATAGTTTTCCTACGGTCATCGCGGCTGGTAATGCCGGCGGTATAACTATCGTAATGATATCTAACGCTTTTATCACTACGTCACTAGCTGTAATTCCTCTCGAGACCTAAATCATTTATATCGTATTATTATTATTATTCTTATTATTATTACAGCAGGATGTGTGTTGATATCTTTTATCTCTTTATAAAAACAAATTAATCAAACAGATAAATGATATGATACAACTAAATAAGTATGCATAAGCATCTACTTGAAAACCTTACAGATTACCTTGCTTATTACGGTGTATATAAAGCCGCAAGTTGCGATAAGTGCCAAAATGCCGATAAATTTATATGAATCTCTATCAAATTTGAAATCCGCCGGAGGTGGATATAGTATAGCGGCGATTAGAGCACCTCTGTTAGTTAGAAAACCAGTTCTGATTACCCTCGCGAGAACCGGTCGATCGCCGTGATATCTGCGAATATCACCCATTAATTATCCATACTGTAATTATAACTATCGACAGCTGTATCTATTATCGAGAATAAAAGTATCATGTTTCGTACTTGGTTTGTATTATAGTGGTACCACTGTATAACGTGTGATACGTATGTTCTTTAGCGTCGTATAATGTATGGCGTAATGGTAATGATGTTTTTGTTACTGGTACAGACTCGCCTAAAAGTGTGTGTGAAGATATACAGAGAAAGAGAGCATTTGTTAAAGTAAAAACTTGTAAAGTCTATATGTATTTGAAAAATTTGAAAAATATTTACCCGTTAACATGGATTCATTTAATATACACTGCCCAGTTAATAGAATCGCATCGCATACGAGAGTCGCTTGATGCTTCGGTAATTCTATAAGATCACCGGGTACCAATTCCTTACTAGAGATATTCTCGAAAATACCAGTGTCGCGAAGTACACGTACATTTTCTGACGATGCAACGGTACCGCGTAAATTTATTTGGTTCTAAAAATAATTGGTGATGAAAATTTTATTACAAGACAAGTTTTCCCTTCTTCTTCTTCTATGTACCTTACGCGTTTGCACTATAGAGCTCGTTATGCCAAACAGTGACATTATCATTATAGCGATAGTATAATACAGATAATTCTCCGCGAACCATACGGATAAGGTAAATACTTGAAAAATATAGAATGGGTTTAAAATTTCTAGCAGTAGTAATACGCCGATACTCTGAAGCGGAACAACAATGTCGTTATTTCCATAGACGATGCGCCTGTAACGAAGATAAAATTTTTTAATCGAAAGAAACTTTATTCACTTGTATTATTGACTCGTTGGAATCAATTATTTAGCATTATATCTATCTGTGTATATCTAGAAATGTCAGAAATGTTACCTAAGCAACTGTTGTTCCTTGGACAAGCCGCGGTTACTGCACGAGAGATAGAGATCGGAACACATTGTACCATTGTCAAGCCCTACGAGCCTCGAAAATATATTTTTCGTAGCGTCCCAGATGTAACATTTCTTTTTGCACCAAAAAGCCTTGTATTCATGGACCTCGCAACGCGTGCCGTTCTCTAAATTAATTTTTAGTTTTTTGTCCTTGATTTTCTCCAAGAGATCTTGGTCAACGGTACCCAAAGTGGTCAACAAACTTTTCGCACTGACAATGAAAGTGCATAGTAATAGAATTAGAAACCAGTCTCGTATTCGCCTTTTTGGCCCCTTGTATTATTCCTTTAATATTATATAGGTATTATTAAGCTTACCTTATATCTTTAGTAGAAATTGTCTGGACATCTCGTACAAAGTATGACTTGTGTCCTTGATAATCATCCTACATGCATTTATTGTTGTTGTTATATACATAATTATTATTGCCAGAAATATTCTCTATTTAGTTATACGATATGGTATAGTGATGATAATTTCTAGAGCGCATAATATATAGGTACATATGTATAACAACGAAAGAAAGAGACTTACTATCGCGAGTATTTTCGTCGCACAACTTAAAGCACATTTTCGATGAGTCACATACAGGTGCAGCCGAGGATACCAATGAAACAACAACCGAACCAATCCGACAGACAATATGTACGATATGCATATCAGAGTGGTCCTCAGCGAATTCTTCTCGAATCCGTAAATACGCTAAAATACCATATTAATGATAATACATAATTATAGATTTAATATATATAGGAAAAATAACGGTGTATACCAGATATTCATTTTTATCAGTATGAATTTTCTGCCATAAAACATCCGACTTTTTCTTGTCGTTCGCCCCTAAGAAAAGAATCACGTAAGTTATCCATAAAATATATCGACTACTTGGAGTAAAAAAAATTATGTCAATGAACCATGTGTATCTTGCGCGGCGTGTTTTTTGCTTTCCCTATTTTTATTATGTAAATGTGTAAATATAAAATACACATTTACTCTATTTGTATAGGTAAATGTAAAACGAAAGCACTCTTCATAGAGACGAAAAATTTTAGGGGAGACAGAGAGATAGATCATTTGAAACAATTTGTCCGCCCTCCCCATTCATCGATATCTGCATAAAAATTGTTTGTAAGGAGAAGAAAGTTATAGAAAATATTTCAAGTTTCTACAATTATACGAGATATCTCGCGAGAGAAAATTGCGTTGCGCTTCGCAGCGGTCAATTTGATTTTCCACGCACGCGTATATATACATACACGCTCCAGAGTATATTATACTGTAAAGATATGCGCACAAATATCAAAATATTAAAATGCAAATGCATTACTCGTTCGATAATCTGCAGTCGACACCGATACGCATCAATATTTCGCATTCCTATTCCGCGTTCTGTTTTGCTTACCATTAGCATCGGTCATAACTTCGATCTTGTTCGACTAAATTGTTCCGTAATTTTGACAGCTTCTTTCGTTACGATCCAATGGTCTGTCACTAAATCTTTTTTACCGCTGACGCGATGTGCAGCCGCCTGCGAAATGCAAAGTTGCTTATTTAAAGATTATTTAGCGTTTCGGCTTTGGTGTACACGTTAATAACCACACGCAAATGTTTCGCATCAAAGTTGCGTAACAAAAAAAAAGTTCTGGCAGTATCTATTATATTATATATATATATATATATATGTATATATATGAGTTGAAACGTCTCTTTTATATTAAAGCCGCTATCATCCATCTATAGATAAACATCGTTTTGTAGATATGATTTGAAAATGGAGTAAGCAACGCGAAAGTAGGCATATTTCATTTACAGCACAGACGCGGACGTTGCGTTAATTTATCACCTCTGATCTGTCCTTCTGCAATAAGCCAATCACGCGATTGCGTTCTACCTCGATTTTCGCAATAGCTCGTAGGAGCATGTATACCCCGGTTATACCGCAGATTATATTGTAATTATGGTAAGGGGATTTTGTGTGTGTTTGTGTGTTGCGTATGAGATACACGACATTGTATATGTATGTGTAAAAACGTATATGTATACGTGCGCGCGTGACTACATCGAAACGTTCCGGTTAGGTTCTTTGCCGCGTGTTTCCTTTCATTTATGGATTAATCTTTCAACGATTTCAAGTAATCATTTATCTTTATCAAAAGTATAAAGGCTTCAATAATTCTTAGCTTACGATCGATAGTTTTATCAAATTCTATATAGTCGATTAGAAAAACACTTGAAACTAAAGGTTCAATAGTTATCAATGCAATTGCTATCACAAATTGCTGTCATTTAGTCAAAGTTTCGATTGAAAATCTATAAAATCTAAAAAAAAACTCGGCTTCACGTTAAATTAGAAAGATTTGGAAGAAAGAATGAGATTCAATGAGCATACTCACATTACCTATCTCGCTACGGTAATCGTATACATTAATATTTTCCAGTGCGTTAATTACATTTAGCGCGGTCACATTTTTCTATAACGTTCGAACGGCATATCTTTTCACGGGCGTAATCAATCATACGATTTGACTACTTTACACTCGCGAAAAATAAAAAAAATCAATGAATCGCGTGTAAAGTGATGTCCTTGTGAGTGCGGATGTGTCCGACATATTATATTAACACATTTGAATATGTACACATGGGTAATTATAATTGCAGTGCCTTAAAGCCCGTATTAAACTATGCATTGGAGATTGAAAATTGCAAATTGGAGATTAAAATTCAACCGATCAAATAACTTTAATCTTAATCTGTTTTGTTCTAATTGATTCAAGTCTAATCTCCAATTCGCAATCTTTAATCTTCAATGCGTAGCCTGATACGAGCTTAACGCTTGAATTTGCACGCATATCGAGTTATATTATAGTCTCGGAACGTCTGCTCCAAATATCTAAATATTCGCGCGTCACGCGACTGTTTGTTATTAACAATAACAAAATTTAACAATAATTAAATTCGTATATAATGATCATATAATAATATAATATAATATAAATACAGCAACGAAGCAATATGTATAATGTTATTACATTTTGCTATATATTATTATTATTGTGATTATTATTGTTATAGCAAGAGATTAATCGTTATTAAATTTTTAGCGAATGACCAACAGTCACGATGCACGTGAATATGTTTGATGGTCCCGTCTGTATGTACAAGGTTGATAAATAATATGGCTCATCTAGCGCAAAACAATTTAACTTGACTTTATTTTCATAGATAGCATTAATCGGTTAATATTAATTTTATTGGTTAATTGATATACATAAAATATTTATATGCTATATAATTATATTGTGTGTGTGTGTGTGTGTGTGTGTGCGTGTGCGTGTGCGTGTGCGTGTGTGTGTGCGTGTGTGTGTGTGTGTCATACTCTTTAAGTAAATATCATATATTTTACGCGCTATAAAATATTATATATTATATCGTAAATGCAACTGTTATTAAACAACGTCGTTGGACAATATTGCAGCCAGTTTTGCATGACGCGCATCGAAATGAACGTAATGAGATAATACTGAGGGATTGCAAACACGCGGATAATAAGCATAAATATCTAGAGAACGGACCGTTAGACATTCGAGAAAATATAAATATCTAGAGAACGCGCGGAGAAAATGCAGCGTTCAAATCGCGAATGATATCTCTCGCCACTGCGATTCATTCAAATAGACTATATCGTATTCGCGAATTTTCCCTCTACACTATTCACGAATATACGAATCGCGAATTACGAATCGCGCATAGTCTGCGGTTCCGCTTTTACGGTCAACGAGATGATCACGATCGAATCGAATTAATATCGTTAAATGTCAACGTTTGGAGATGAATAAGCGACTCCTCGATAAAATGTAAGATACATTAACGTGTAAAGAAGGGTGTGCAAAAGTCGCCATTTTCTGCCCTCAACGGGAACTTGTAAAACATGCTTTGCTATCTTATTTGAGGTTGAAAAAAAAAGAAAATAATATTCTTTTCACCAGGAAACTGCGGGAAATATTTAAGGAGCGATAATGAATGTCTTCAAAATAACGTGTGACAAAAATAGCTGTGTTTGAGCGATTTAATAAGAGATGAAAACAAGCACTACATTTCCATTTAATGAATTCTACACCACGAAATTGTATAGAGATGGCTGTACATCAACCAACAATACATTTACCTGCAGAATACTTAAATGATTATTTTGAAGATAATCATGATGGTTCATCAGAGTCCGAAGATTAAATCTCCTAATCGTTTCTCTGAATTCTCTGAATTTCTCTGAATATTTTAAATGAATAGTTTAATAAAAATATATAAAAATAAAAAATGGAGGCAGTGACCGCTCTCGTGACGTCCTCGTTCGTTGCCTCAGCTGGGTTAGGCCAAGTGCGGTTATAAGATTTGACTTATGAATTAATTCTACAGAATTTTTTTACCGAGGGTTTGTGTGTAAATCTTCGAAATACACTAGAAGCCCGTACTTTGCAGCGTATTAAATTGTTATTCAATAATATACCATCTTTATATAAATCATTATCTTACATATATATGCAACATTTACTTTGTACAAATTTAACTCTCATTCATGCGTTTCAAAACTTTTCATCTCTTATTAAACCGCTCAAACACAGCTATTTTGACATACGTTTTAAAGACATTCATTATCGCTCCTAAAATATTTCCCGCAATTTCCTGGTGAAAAGAATATTATTTTCTTCTTCTTTCAACCTTAAATAAGGTAGCAAAGCATGTTTTACAGGTTCGTCCCGTTGAGGGCAGAAAATGGCGACTTTTGCACCCCCTTCTTTCAACTTGCCGTAATTTATTTTACTATTTACAAGCATTTATTTCGAGTACCAAGATGCAAAAGAGACGCGACGCGCTGACAATTCGTAATATCTTTCGTTTCTTGTATGGCCACACATCCGCACACATCCGCACATAATGATGATGTGCGATGGTAATGACGATGACGACGATGATGATGATGATGATGATGATGATGATGATGATGATGATGATGATGATGATGATATAGAAGCAGGATACGTACAAATGCGATGTTTCTCGAATATTGGTCGATTTTCTTCAACTTGCTTTCGCCTCCACGGTCGCGGCAAGAGCGGGTGATTTCGCGCGCGTATAGCGAGATACGCAGGCGCGCTCGCACGCCCGTCCGTCGGCGCGTCGCTTCGAGTCGATTCGCCGAATTTTCGTAACGTGTGGAATTTTCAAAAATTCCACGCGAGCGGTATCGGTTCGCTCGCGAGCTGTCTCGAGTATTGGGAATATCAATATAGGTGGAATACTCGCTGTCGGTCGAGTGCACGCGAGGCGAGGTGAAACAATTCGTCTATCGTCGAAATTGCTCGTCGAAATCCGAGCAATCGACGATGGAATCGCAATTAATTGGCAGAGGCTATTCGGAGAGCGCTTCGTTATCGTTCGCGACACGTACAAGGTCAGCGAGTGAACTTTGGATGCGTCGGTAGCTATAGAGCACGTTAGCGACTAGAGGCAAATGACTCTGAATCGGTGAGTTGATATTTCTTGACGTGTTGCTTCTCGCTGGCGTGCCGTTTGTGTCTCGTACGGAACGTACCGAACTGCACTGTCGCATTTTGCGTCTACCGCCGCGGGACGGAGCGGAGCGGAGCGGAGCGGTGCGCGCGACATGCTTTCGTGTTACCTCGACCTCCCTAGCGCTATTCGTCCCGCTCGGCCTCGCCGCGGTCTCATGGATAAGGTGCGCGACCACTCACCCCTTCTTCCTTCGCCGATTTCGACAAGCTTTCGCAATACATGTCACGATGGAATTTTTTTTCTCGCAATGTCGAGAACGGTTTTGTACAATGAGGCTTATACTCGACCGAAGCTCGTAAAGATAACGGTAATAGCGGCAGAGTGTCATGTTGAGCGCGATAACACTGTCCGAGAAATTTCATCTTTTTTTTCCACAAACCAGACGAGGTATAACGCTTATTGAAAGCGAATCCGTAATAAAATTTATCCCGTCATGTTTTTGAAAAAATTAGACTCAAGTGCCAAAAATGGCATCATTTTTGGGTATTCTTGTGATAGGGACAATTCTGCAAACAAATTCGTTTTTTACGCCAAAAGATATCTACAAGAGTCACCTACTATGTTGGTTATGCTTTGTGCAAAACGTCACAGTTGAGATCCGTGTCGGACAACGTGTAATCAACGAAAAAGTTGGATTTATGTTAAAAACTTGGCGCGGTGGGCTATCGAACCACTATCCGACTACTTATATTTACAATACGATCGAACGCGCGATCAAACAATACATTTTCCGCATATTTGCAATTAGACATACGTTATCTCTTTGCGATTAGTTTATTGAAATAACGGTAGAAACCATTTGAAAATTAAAAATGCGATGAAACGATAGGCCCCGTATATGGCTATTTCGATGCTCGATCAGCCCAGCGTTCGTTCTATTCCGTAACTAGTTGTTAAATTGTAAGATTTAAAATTCATGTCCGCGCGCATTCATATCGCTCGAGAAACGAAAACTCAACGTCAAACTCGTAATCGATGTTATAGGGCGGTCAATTTATATAATTTTTCAATCTTATATATATATATATATATATATTTCAGACTATACCAGACTCGTATTCGTAGTCGATTCTTACTTTGAACAAGTATCCCTTCGAAAAGGAATCTGCAAAAAGGCGAACCGAAGAGGAGAGCGCCAAATGATTTTTATTTGCGAATGAGGAACTGACGTATGCTTTCGCGCGGATGTAAAGCGATGATATCGACAACAATTTTGTTACGTAAATACACGTAACAATGTTATTGTTCATGGACGAGTCGTTGATATATTTTTGTATCTTTTATTCTTTCCATTAATCGTATATAGATGTACATACGTATGTACTACATATATACACACACACACACACACACACACACACACACACACACACACACACACACACACACACATACACACACGACATAAACACGTATGTATATACAGTGCGTGTGCACGGGCTTGACCAATCGATCACAAAAATATTACAATTCAGTGTTTTACATCGCGTTTTACATTCGAAATGGAAAGGCTCATTGTGTCAGCTCTCTTCCTTTGTGGAGAGACAAATCTTTGAGCCACTTGTCGAGCGTCTCGTTAAATGAGACTGTGAAAAGGAAATGACGTAAAACTTTGGCATTGATGTATGTGTGTCGCGAAGAAAGGAAATGGAATTGAAAATAAATAATATAGGCGAGATCGCGAGATTAATCCTGATATATACGAACGAAAGCGAGTTATTGTTTTGCACGCAGCCTTAATCTCGTGCCGCGATCGTTTATCCCACATTTTGTCGTTGACGCTTGTAATCCTCTCTCACTCGTAGGATTTTCTCTAAAAACATACGCTAAACTCGTACCTTGATGTCTCGTTTAATACAGGGGCGCCCATGAGGGGGGGGGGGCAAGGAGGGGCATATGCCCCCCTGGATTTAAATTTTTTCAATTTAGAATAATTTTATTGACAACCAGATAATTTTTTGTGTTAAAATTTATACAATTAAAAATAAAAATCTGCATAAATATTTCTTTAAAAAATATTATTTGAAGAAACATTCGTTTGGCAACCCCAAGTTTTACACTCTGCCCCCCCTTGAAAAAAGTTGTAAGGGCGCCCATGGTTTAATACCTTTCTCTTTATTGAAATAAACAACAAATATTATACTATCTATAATCTTTCGCGTAGTGCCGCTGCCTCGGCCACTAAAGCGTCGAACCATACTTATATAATTCGCGCGCTCGTCACGAGTTTACCGCGAACTTGTGTGTCTCTCTCCACGCAGTCACCTATCTCCTCTCTAATTTGCTAGCGATTTCAATATCGATTCCAGTATCCAACAAAAGAAATGGAACACTTGGAAAAGGGCGAGACCGATAGTCGGCGTTAATGTACGTCAATACGTATCCATTGGATTGACCTTGAGATGTACCGTCCGATAATTCGGTAAAGAGCATTATGAATCATAATTTGTCCGAGTTATAAAACGGCTGTAGAAATTAAAGCGCACGCGTGTTATGTATTCACGCTTGCTCTCGCGTCCGTGCGGCAGGCAGATCGATTAGCTCAGCCAGGTTCAAAGATCAATTGGAAGATCAATTTCATCTCATTTATTTAGCCCACGTATATATTGTTAGCTCTGCAAATGTTTAATCACAATCCTGTCTCTATCCCAACAGGCATAACCACGGTGTAGCAATGTGCGCGTCTATAGAGTCCGTAGTCATTATACTCACCACATTATATGCAATCACAGCCGCACGCTTTGTCATACTTTCGGCAAAAACTTGAAAGTACATACGTTTTATATATACATACATCTCGTATGCACGAACGTTGTAAAATCATAACGCATAGTTGACGTTCTTTTCCTTCATGTCTAACCGCGATCGAATCGTATGGGGAATCTACTTCGCTATATCGAAAGCTATATTAATTTTATGACACGACTTTACGTGGATAATGTTTTATAAATGCAATCAAGAGATAAGATGACACACAAGATTGTGATCTTGCAAACAGCTTTATCTGTAATAACTCTGGAGTATGAATACAACTATTTATCGCGCGCGCGTATATCACAGTATATATTGTAATATATTCTATTTTAACAACTTTAATTCGATTCTCATTTTATCTTTAAACACTGCTTATTATGTATGGTAACATCGACATCTATGTTTTATACAATACAATAGTTACATTAGTGTATTGTGACCTAAACTCAATCTCGCGCGCGATGCATTACATTGTGATGTATTTGCCGAGATACACGCTTCTTCTTAACAGTCTGCCTTTGCTTGGTCAAAAACGTTATCTACATCCAACTGTGACAAAATCTCGTCGTCCGAGTCATATTCGTCATACTTATCGTTAGTAAAATAGCTTACCAGAGTTTTTGAGTTTTCGATGTTACGTTTTATCGCTGGCAATATGGATTTTACGTTTGAATTCGAATCTCTACGTATGGTATCGTTACCACAAGACGATAAACAAGTTTTTATATCGGTGACGCATTTCTGTAAAGTCTGTGGCAAGTGTCGCTCTTTTATCTGCTTTTGAAAATTTATTGTCGATTCTTTTTTCGTATTTTCCAAGTGCTTCGTATTTTGCACTTGCAAGTCGCACGACCGCTGAATCATGCTAGTTTGCGAAACACTTTTCGATGGTGAACGATCGAGACAATTTTGCTCTTCCAAAGTTGTAAAATCACAGTCGGTAGTAAAGAAAACATCCATATTCAAATCATCCGTATCCATTGAATAATTGGAATGTTCAAGTATTTTATCTGTAACTCTACTACAAGTTTTATCATTCTTCTTAAAAGCCTCCCCGTAATTTTCGTTCCTTTTATTTATCGAATGTAATAGCGGATCTTTCGCCAATTCAGATTCATAATCCTCGATAGGCATGTCGACGATGGAGGTGGTGCCAGTTTGCAAAGATGCATCACGACTCTCATTTATCTTTTGCAGTTCAGAGATGAAAACTGGTTTCGAAACTACCGTACAATTGTTCCTATTTAATTCGACGTTTAAAGTATGGGATAAAACACTTTCCATAAGAGATGTATTTACAATCCGTCCTTTATCCGAATATATGGCTAGTAAGTTTACTAGAGACACTAGAACATGATATTTATTTGTTACTACATACGTTGTAGTTTTTAATAATCCTACATCATGTAAAAAAATAACCACATTTGGCTCTAATATGCCAGGATAAGTTAATGGAATGTCACGATGAATGGTGCCTTCTATGCTACCCGTAGAATCTTTTATGATAACGAACGGATCGTCGTGACTATGATCCACATAATCCAATACACCTGCTATAAACCTTACTTTCGTACTATCGCAATGACTAGCATTTGCCTTGTCTTTAACAGTAGAAATCCCATAATCCTGTAAAAAATTATTTGGCAGATCGTTCAATAAAAATTTCCAAGCTCTCTCTCCAATCAAGTTTTTCTCATCTTGGGACTGAATCTCGATGCGCTTGGTCGCCGTTTTATTTTCCAATTCTTTAACACTGCTTAGATAAGACGCAGCAGAGACATGATCGTTTTTCACATCTGGTATCAAACCAGCTGGCCCAGGAAATATTCTAATCAATTTTACTTCTTTATCGAGTCTTACTTTAGTCATAGACCCGTCGTGACTTTTTTCTCTGAACTCTTTATACTGGAATACTTTCGATGTTGCAGCCACTTTAGATTGATAACATTGCATCTCTCTTTGTACACTCGACGGATCTTTCTCTACTTTTTTCGCCAAGTCAAATGTCTCTCGAGAGGTATCTTTCTGGAAAATTCCCAACAACAGATCCCCTCGTGATACGTCGTTCTTATTGTTGAAAGATGGATTGTTATCCTTGATATACGCTATAGTATCGGCTTCTAATTTCTGAACAAAACAACTATCCGTTGGCAATGACGACAAAGCCCCGCAACTGTCCACTTTACGCCGTTTGACAGATGGTGTTTTTTCCTCGTTTTGACACGGAGAATGGGATTTCTTCCTCGTTTCCTCTTCGATATCATCGAAAGCATCCTAGAATAGTACATGAAACAAGTATCAGTTTATTCGTTTTACGTGAATAACATTGAAAGATACTCTACCGGATGACCGCATCCGTGCGTTGATAAAATTACAATGTACGAGAAAACACTAGATAGATTAGCCGCATAAGATTTAATACGATAGTGCAACTTAAAGACTCACTTCAAAAGTCCAATCGTCACTTTCGAACATAATTTAGGAGAAAATTCTGTCGGCTTACAGTAGCTTGCGTCTAACGCAAAATAATTCAATGTCGCCCGCGTAGTAAACCATTTCAGAGCAAATGCTAGGCGATAGCGATAGGAACAAAGGGAGCTTTCCAGCAAGAGACACTAAAGTCACTAGATTAATAAAATACCGCAATCCGTAAAGGCCTCCGCACAGACTTTTGCATAACGCATAATGCCATTGAACTATAAGGGCTCAGACACAATGAGAGGAATAAGGAACAAGGAATTAAACATAGAGAATTGGGATGTGGAAGAAGGAAGAAGGAAAATATCTTCCTTCTT
>NJRL01001137.1:35677-59484 GCA_003063815.1 Aphaenogaster rudis
TCAGACGATACACTCAGGAAATTACTTACAATTGCTGTTATGTGACTGCGTGCACCAAACTCCGTTTGTGACGTCACCAGCTGTTGCAAGCTCACATACACTTACTCTACACACTCACGGATCTGCTGCTAGGTACACAAGATGGCGGACAGAAGTCATGGTGGGGGTAAATGGCGCTTCTCTTACTATAGGACTCTAGTGGGCCTAGGTCTCTAGGGCTATCGGTGTCTGTGGTTCACTGGGCATCGATAGTTAGCTGAAGTTGGTGGTACTGAATACCCCGAGGCCGAGGCGTCTCTACACAAAGCTTTAATTTGAAAGATAATAACGATCTTTTACACGCGTGTGTCATAATTTAGTGAAATTCATCGAGGAGCGAGGAACTGTTACATAAAATTGTTGCGGCGTTCTTAATTGACATTGAAAAGGCCTGACTTATATAACAATGAAGCCCGCGTAAGTAATAAAACTAGTATTGGTCTGTATTCAAGTTCTATGGATGTCCTGAACGGTTGAATATAGCTTGTGAATTTTAAAGAGCGAGATGGACCGAAAGTAAATGTATTCTCCACGAATGTTTCAGACGTTCGAAAACTCCAGCTCGTAAGCCAATCGGTCGGCCGAAGGGGTCGAATATGATATCTAAAGATCCGGTGCAAGTTTATTGTCGTTTACGGCCTATGCAATCTCCAATGGATGTATCATGCATGAGAGTTACGTCTGATACGACAGTAGTGATAACACCCCCGGAATCAGCAGTCAATTTTCGTACTATAACTAACAAAGAGATACAAACGACGTTCAGTCATGTATTTACATCTGATGTGATGCAAAGGGAGATATTTAAAACAGTTGCCCTTCCCCTAGTTGAAAATCTCATTCATGGAAGAAATGGTCTCCTATTTACGTATGGTGTGACAGGTAGTGGGAAAACGTTTACGATGACTGGGGAACAGCAGGATGCTGGTATCATGCCTCGATGCTTGGATGTTATTTTTAATACTATTGCTAATTATCAAACAAAAAAGTTTGTCTTTAAACCAGATAAGTTAAATGGTTTTGATGTACAAAGTGAAGCTGATGCTATGCTGGATAGGCAGCATGAACTTCACGCAGGTCTATTGCAAAGAACTGGAAGACTCGTGAAACAGTAAGTTTTTAAGAAGACATAATATATATCTTATAGAAATAGATGAATGTCTTTACGTTAGGTTACATAGACGTGATAATATCAAACAATATTTCTCATGAAATAACATCCAATAGCCGTAAGGTAGACAACGATGGAGATAGTAATCCAACGTTAGCTCACGAACGTAATGAATCGCAAAGTGTAATGATTGAACCAGATAATGCGTATGCTGTATTTGTGACTTATGTTGAAATATACAACAACAGCGTATATGACTTGTTGGATGAAGATGATATCAGAACCAAGTAAGTATATATATTCTAAAAGAAAAATGTTTACAACTTTGTTATATGCGTTTAAAGCACTTGTCTATTTTTTTAATTTAATACCATTAAGGACACTGCAGAATAAGATCGTTAGAGAAGATGGCAATAAAAATATGTATGTACATGCTGTCACAGAAGTTGAGGTAAAGAGTGCAGAAGAAACTTTCGAGCTATTTCAACGTGGACAACGGAAAAGACGTGTCGCGCACACGGCATTGAATGCAGAATCGAGTAGATCGCATAGCGTTTTCACCATCAGACTTGTACAGGTAGTATATCTTTTTAAACCTTTTGTCATATCAAAGTTATCTTAAAATACAATCGCTTATAATTGGTTTCCTGTATATTAGGCACCTTTAGATTGCGAGGGTGAACACATAATGCAGGATAAACGAGTCGTATGTGTAAGTCAATTATCTTTAGTAGATTTAGCGGGTAGCGAGCGAACAAATCGTACCAAAAATACCGGTCAGCGTTTGCGAGAAGCAGGTAAGACATTTTATTTGTCGTATTTGTGAAATTTACGAAAACAACGAGCATGTAATTTTGTAGGAAACATTAATAACTCTCTAATGACTCTGCGATCATGTTTGGAAATTTTGAGAGAAAATCAGAATCAGGGTACAAGTAAAATGGTCCCTTATCGAGATTCCAAGCTTACACATTTATTCAAAAACTATTTTGATGGGGAAGGACAGGTCAGAATGATAGTCTGTGTAAATCCAAGAGCGGATGATTACGACGAAACGATTGTACGTAGTAAGATATATCAAATATATCTAGAGAGAGAGAGAGAGAGAGAGAGAGAGAGGGGGGGGGGAGAGAGAAATTACCATTAATTTCTAATGTTTGTATGTAGCAAGTCATGAAATTTGCGGAAATGACTCAAGAAGTGCATATCGCAAGATCTAATCCTGTAAAATTGGAGCTTGGCTTCACTCCTGGCAGAAGACAAGCGAATAAGGTAACAGCTATAGCTCGAATAATATTTTATAATTGTGGAATATAAGTACGGACGCGTGTGTGAATATAAATTTTATTACTCTCAGATATTCAAGGAAGCAAGAAGCAAATTGGAGAAAGAAGGCCGACTAGAAGCCGCTGACTTGAATATTGATCTAGGCCTAGTGTACAGGTATTGCAACAACTTGAATAGTTATAATTTAAATTCTTTACTCCCTTTTTTGCTTTTGTTTTTTCATATACATATATATATAAATTATTGCATAATGTAATTGAAAATTATATTGAAATATATTTTAGTTTGGGTGGACCATTTCCTCAATTGGAGGCTATTACTTCGGACAATGATCAAATAATACAATCTTTAATACAATTCTTAGAACAACGTATCAACAAGCGCAACATACTTCGTGCGGATTTACAAAAGAAACGTGAGACATTAAATTTTAGCAAAATCTCGTAATCGGTCTAACAATGTGCTATAATAAAACATGTGTTTCATTTAAAGAAGAGGATTTTAGACGGACATTAATGGGAATAGAACAAGAAAATGTTAATTTAAAAGTTGAAGTAGCTTCATTGAAAGCTGCAAATACGCAGCAAAAAAGAAAGATATCGGCGTTAGAAGGGCACCTCTGCAAAACAGAAACGCAAATCGATAATCTTCTATGTAAATTGAACAGTGCTAATGAAATGGTACGAAGTTTACAGCAAGAGGTGGGTCCAATACATAGACATAGTAAGTATAGACTGAGCATTGGAGGAGTGGGGATAGAGTGACGATAGAAAAGGAAGCACTCTTTTTGCTGCTAGTTCGTTCTCTCTCGTTCACGCATGCGTACGAACGTATATCTGTGAGTGAGAAGCGTTACGACAGAGGAACGAGAGAGAACGAACTAGCAGCAAAAAGAGTGCTTCCTTTTCTATCGTTTCTCTACCACTCTCCAAATAAAGGCAAATGCTCAGTCTATACTTACTATGTCTATGGTCCAATATTAACTTTTATGTTTGACGTGTGTGCGCGCGCTTTTGTACTACATTTATTTAAATAATATACAATGGTTGTGCACAGGTGAGAGATCGGGACTTGGCATTAAATCAACGTTTAATAGACAAGCAAAGAGTGAAGCAGAGATATAATACAAAAATGCAAGTCGAGACAGATAAAATGAGCAGAGAGTTAGAAATAAAATTGCGTCAACAGCGTGAACATCTTCAAGTAATTATTCTGACTTTATATTTAACATTTGTTTTTAACTTTAACGGTTTTCAATATTAAAAATTTAATGTATCTCTGTTGTTTAGAATCAAATGAAGGAGAAAGAAAATAAGTTACGATTGGTAAAACAAATTTTAGTCGACGATAACGGCATTAATCCTGTAACAGTCTCATCAAAGGAACAAGTCCCAGAATTGACAACAAAAATAGTTAGTCCGGATAGAGAAGCCAGGATATCACGAAAGGTTACATTTTAGATAATCTCATCCTTTCCTTTATTACATAAACTTGAAAATTTGTGTATATGATTTGTATGAAAATTGGGAAAAAGAGTGAAAAAAATTTTTTTAAATATGTAGGATAGAATACCCGTTTCAAACCCAAGGTATAGACGATCGCAAAGTGCTGACAGATGGATTGATCATAGACCTCGGACTCTTGTACCAATTGGGACTGTACTGCAACCAATGATGCAAAGACAGCGAAGCGTAACGCAACTTATTTCCCCAAAAAAGATTACAGATGGCGCATCTAGATATTGTCTTGTCGCACAAGAGCATGATACTGATGGAGAACTTGAAACAAAATTATATAAGGTGTTGTAATTCATGTATTCAGAAGATATTGTTGATGCATCTTTCTTAATATAAAAGTTCTACAACTTTCTTTTTTTTTTTCTTAAACAGGGCGACATACTGCCAACCAGTGGTGGTGGAGCACAAGTAGTATTTAACGATATGGAATGTTTGAAACAATCATCGCCGAAGGCAAGGAAACGTACTGGACCTCGAGAAGAGGGAATAGACCAAGTAGATATCTCTACATTGACAGAAACGAAAAGACCACGAGTAATACCTTCGTAACTGTATGTGTCGTAATTTACTCACGGGGGAAGTAAAATATCCGATGTGCTTTCCTTCGCATTATTATAGCAACTCGTGTAAAAAGTTGACATGTGACATATTCGATGTATACATATCTTTTTATTCGTTCTTGAGATCTAATCAAAGACACCTATAATCTTTATATATCACAATTATTTTTATTATTTTTACAAGATCCAAGATAAACAGCACTTGTATATCTAATATTCGTATAAGACGGTTATTACAGAAACATACGGTAATATATGGATATTATTATACATTGATATATATACTACTATAGTCAAATTATTTAAACGGGACACTAATATGAATATAAAGGATAAAAAAATTTCGATGTGTAAGTATAAAAATATATGTACAATTTTAGTATATGTGTTAAACGTTTGTAACGTTATAATTATTTAAATTGTAAAGATGTATGTGGGCGAAGGGATGGATCTGGTAATGAATTAGTACCCGAGGTATTTCTTCGCAAGTTTAAAAGGCGACCCTCTTGCTCCAAGCTACAATGATATGATATATACATGCAATTGTGGCCGAATTCTTTCGTATTTTTTTTTCACTTGTTAATGTTGCCCTTGTGACTTACCGGCTTATCAAATTCTCATTACTGCTCTCGTTTACAAATGTTACTAATCCGTATGAGTTATGTTTGTCCAACGTTCCATTGTAAACTAGCAAATCGTCTACTAGTATCTACAAAATACAAATAATTTCAGTATAATTGGCAAATTGTAGAATTATCAATGAAAATACACTTGAATATATTAATGCAATTTATTAATGCAATTTCTCTTACTGCGAATTCTTTAACTCTCCTTTGTGGGGTTTTCCCATAATTCCAGATTTTGATCATCGATACCATAATGGGATGATAAAATATTAAGTACACACGATTTGTCTGAAAAATGCATCAAAAATATTAAATAGAGAGAATAATTGACTATTATCTTACACGGTTTACTCTTTTGCTTACTTGTCCAGGAAGTATAGGGACCAGCCAGGCATGCCGTCCGTCTCGAGTATCATTTATCCCATCGATAAGTTTGTCCGGTGTACGAATGTCGTTGTCTATTCCTTCTATTATATTAACGCTTTCGGGAAATGCGGCTACATCTATAATAAAATATAATTAGCGTTAATCAGGATTGACGATAAATATCGCTACAAGTAATTCACAAATGCAAATTATAATTATAAATTCTTATTTTTTTCTTTTCTTTTTGTTTTTCCTTTAGAGAGAAGAGACAGCATAAAATAAAGTTTATAATTAAATCTCTTTTGCAGAGACACGAATCGAACATACTGTCTGTAGTTAATTTGATTTCGTTTCCATAATTGTCATATATCTGTATTCCATTGAGACCAACGTAATAAGAGTCTCCCCATGTAGAGAAAATTATTATTTGATAAACGAATCCCCGTGGCATCGACGGAGCTTCGTAGTTCGAATCCAAAGACTCGAGTTCTAAAAATTGTATGACATGGACATTTTTGACATATATATAGATATATCTCGTGCGTGCATATTATACATGTTATCTCTAATGACGTATACCTTCGGGCGATTTAATTGAATCGGTAATACGATCCGAAAACTGTTCTTGAGGTGGATTAAGAAAACTGATTTCTTGAGCAAAATCATAATGACAAGATCCCGGCGCGCGTCTTAACAGGAAGCCATCAGAATTCTCGTCATGTAACTGTTTACCGTCTAATTTAATTAGCAACTGTTTAACCTGCGCAAAAGGAATCTCCTTTAATTAGTCGTTGTATAAATTCTCTCGCGTATGAACAATGTATACATCTTACTCCGCAATAAGATAACTCCAAGGATGCATTGTAATTCCAAATCCGCATTCCTGTTAGGTACACATCCGTATCGAAAGTAACAGTTATCGTAATCCTCCGATTTAATGTTACATCCGCTAGCCACATGTAATCCATTTCGGTTGTAACATTGTGCCCATCGATCAGCCTCGTTAAATGCGTATTGACCGCGTCACAATGCAAGTTGGCGTTTACTAATGGGACCGCTATACCTCGATCTCCAATTAATTCTATACCGGTAAGGCCTACAAAGGCGACAATTACAATTTGAGTACACAGATTATAGCGCTAATAATGCTACTTTATTTACTTACCAACCAAGTGCTGTAAACCCCAGTTCGAGATAATAATTAACTGAATTTCTGTGCAAGACAGAGCGGTAAGAGTGGTATCGTGAATCTTGCTATTGGTATACAAGTTAGGAGAGTTCTCAATAGGATCGTTATTTTTACATCTCGCCGAAGTAATCTAAAAAGATTACCTTTATTATCTCTCTTATTGTCTATCTCATTACGTACGTGTTATCATTTTTAAACGAATATATTAGCTCTCTTACGTCATTGGTCGTCGTTGCCGTTATCGGTCGAATTATTTCTTTCTCTTCACAATCTGACATCCCATTATTGAATTCTATGAACGTATTATCATGTTTTGATATCAGTTCCAGAATATTTTCGTCCGTCGTAAATAATATAGTCTACATCAGCCAATATTTTTGTGCATTACGTATAAAATTAATTTTAAAATTTATTATTATGTGTCTGATAAAAGAAGTAGACTGAGAATAAGCGTATATCGTCATTAATTCAATAGATTATTGCGTGCGTGCGTGCGTGTGTGCAGTGTGACGTTAACATTTCTATAAATATAAAACTTTTGTGTAACCATTTCACAATTTGCGATTTACTTGATAAAATATATATCTTACATCACCAAAAGAATCGAGGCTACCCATATCATCCCCTGAAGCTTTAGCAATTTCTCCATAAAAGATGATAATATCATTCAATTTAATAATGATGTCTTTAGCTCCTCTAAAAGAATGTATTCTAGATTTATTGTAGTTCTGTGGAAGAAAAAAAGGAAGCAATTTCAGATGAAGTGTGCTTTTATATCTAATCGGTACATACATACACACATGTCTACGTCTATAGATTATTTTTGTATGATCGTCATAAAATAAGGAAGAAACCCTACCCATATCCTGATCATTGCTACAGTAATCGTGAATTCAAATATCATGTAAACATAATGATGGTCACCATTTGAATAAGGTGTTAGCCATAAATTTGCATCATCTCTTGTTCGATTAATACCATTAGTTAAGTTATTTATAATATAAGGATTATAATCATTGGCCACGCATAATGATTGATTAACGCCTGTGGTATGTGCACGTATCTCTTTTATTCCGACTGGTTCTCCGGTATTTGAAAAAATTTCAATACCATTGAGGCCTACGTAATGTTTGTCACCCCAGGTAGAGAGAATATCAATAACCAATGAGTCTCCGGATGGTAGTTCAGGAATAACAAAATTTCTGTAAAGTTTATCTAAAAATAATGTAAACTAAATTATTTCATATTACATTTTACGAAGATGCAAAGAACAGGCTTAACACGTTGACTGCCATAGTGGTCATGGCCATGGTGCCATGACCAGCGCTATCGAAATTTTTTAAAGCGCTTATAAAAAGCAAATAGTATCTAATATAAAATTTTTAATTTTATGACAAACAGTTGAATTGAGGGTACTGCACTCATAGGCCGGTATTCATAGTCCGTTCTTATATTTAAGGCCGTCTTAAGCACAATCTTAAGATGTCATAAACCAATCACAGAGCCGTATTAGCGTCTTAAGACATTACTACTAAGACGGTCTTGAAATAAGAACGGACTATGAATACCGCCCTTATTTAATCATATTACGCAATGTTTTATCATTATGTGCTTATGATAATGAAAATTCTACTTTGGCATATACGATATGGCGTACAAAGCTTGCTGGGCAGACAACGCGTTAACATGTATAAAATATATGTAAAAAAGCACATCATCATATATAATTTTAAAATGAAATGAAACGAATGGATGACCTGTTGACACATAATTATTTAACAAATAATTTAACAAACTCGTTTTCAAGTAAGGTAAAAAACTGAAAAGTTTCTTGATACTGACCAGATAATAATTTCGGCCTTCCTTCGTTTTGTATACTAAATGCAGAACTGTTAGGATAATCGTCATCTGACAAATGTAATCGTGTAGCTGCACGATTCGGGACATTTGTAAGATATTCGAAATAAGATTCCTCATCGCAGGTCTTATCGTCACTATAATTTTCGGATGCTAAATATGCGCCGTGCTTTTCCATCCGTTTTCTTTCTAAATATGCATCCAATCCAACAAAATCATCGTCCTTGGTACGATGTTTCGCATTCACAACAGCAGAACAGGCACGCGTTCTTCTCCGCTTAACTCGTACTTGTTCATTCTTTGGTGTATTCGGCAGTGATTTGCTTGTGGACGTTTGCAATTTAATATTAGCTTCGATGTAAAGATCACTCAAGCTTGCGCTAGGTTGAGTATTTCTATAAAAATATCAAAACAAGATCTGGTCACTTTACTACTACGTTATACGCTCTTGAAAAGGATACTATTATTCCAAGATTATCTTACGTATCATCATCTTCCTTTTTGAAGGTGATGTTCTTAAAACGATGCTGGTCATCAATTAAAAATGTTTCCATTTGCAGCAATTTGGCATCGTCACTTATACTAATCTTTCCTATATTGCTAATATAAAGGACAAGGCGAGAATAAAGAAAAAAGTGAAAAATAATGTCATATCCATTCTTAAAGAGGTAAATATGTATATGTATATATAATACGTAAAATAACACTACTCAGTCATCGTACTCAGTCATCTCCAGCAACCACGATGGCATTTTAAGCGTGTTGGCAGCCAAGGACGCACTTTCCCTCTCCATCTTATCATATGTAACATTATCCATACTTAATTTTCTTATTCCGTCGCTGATAATACCGTACGCCACAACTCGAACACTTTTATGATGATAGAAGCGTGATGATTTGGCTCGCCAAATTGAATCACACATATAATCTTTTATCACATATTATTTTATCGAAAATTTGTCAATTGCAATTTTTCACGTTCAAAAAACGTACGCATATTAATTTTCATGGTTGCGTTGTATGTACAGATTCCAGATTGTTTAACTAGTTGTTCAAGACCGATAATGACCAGTCAGAAATATACTTATCCATTGTCGGCTCGTTCGATTCTCGCTTTGTTTGCTCCTGTCGCCATAGAAACCTCGTGTAAAAGCCTATATACGCACTTTTATATTACACTGTAATGATTAACGCGCGCGCACAACTGTCACTTCTACTGTGATAACAAGCCAGTTTTACTGAATGATGAGAAGCAGTCTTTGGCCAATATATAATTCTTTATTTTTCACTAAGTATTACACTCATATCAGGAAGCATATATCAATGACAGCGATGCTACATGTTACTTCACAATACTTTGGTCCACGAATTATACAACAAAAATAGCGAATAACTTATAGTTGATAACCATTTTGTACTTTACTCCTTGCGATATCACGGTATATATACATCGCAAATTAATATCTTGTTACACCAAGATTTTCATAATATTTTACATTGTCGATACTATGCAGCTCTGTGTGTGTGAGCGCGCGCGCGCATATGTTGTATACGCTATATGTATACATACATATAAGTATTGCCTATTATTATACATACTAATTTAAATTAAAATATACAATTGATGTGTACAAATAAAAAAGTACAAATTAGTTTTATATTCTGCGCACGCGCGCATATATATGCATATATATACACTCACAATCAGTCAAAGAAAAAGTGGTACATTAGAAAAATGAAAAAATTTATGAAACTTCAAATGCTTGTAACACAGTTAATATTTATGGTAGGTAATACCGAGGTGCTTAAAAAACGAAAATGAAGCTTGAATTCTGTATTTTGAAAAACTTTTAATGCCGACTGCGTGGGATGAATAGTTTTCCAATGGCGGATAACAGAGTAAGGGCCTGAAAATTGATTAATAAAAAGTCCAGTTTCCTGAGTTGCACGGAATGAATCAGTTGACGTTGCTCAATGGGATAAAAAGCGCGTGAAAGTTCAAATTTTCCCCTTCAAAATGCGTTTTTGCGGAACTCTATACGATAACTTTTCGCTGAGTTATACAGGATGAGAAGAATGTGATACACCACACGGTACATCTTGGGTAATCCGTCAATGAAAAACTATTTATCCCACGCAATCGGCATTGAAAGTTTCTCAAAATACAGACTTCAAGCTTCATTTTCGTTTTTTAAGCACCTCGGTACCATGAGTATTAACTGCGTTACAAGCATTTGAAGTTTCATAAATTTTTCCATTTTTCTACTGTACTACTTTTTCTTTGACCGAGTCTGTATATGTATAGATATATATAGATGCAAAAATATTATAGACGTGTATTATAGACAAATTATTTATGATATAAACATACAACTGTTACAATAAGTACCACAATTACTAAAGCTAACTTCATTCAATTAATTCATGTAATATTTTGAAATATCATATCGAGTAACGTTACAAATAAGGCCATTTACTCAACATGTTTCATAAAAAAGCTCGGGAATTTTAACTAAAATATATACAACATGTTTCCTTTCTTATGGCTACATACATTAAAATATTTGCGAAGTTTGAGAGAGAGAGACAGAGAGAGAGAGCATGATCCAAATAATATTCATTTCTGTTTTTCTTTCACAAAAATTTTAACAGTGTGTTGGAAATCCTATATTAGATAAAAAATGCAAGTTTTAGTTTAATTTTGGCACAATATATCTGCAAACAAAAAGACACTTTTAGAAAGTAAAGATGTGTATTCAGTCAACTTGATTTCCATTCACCGCTAAGCTAATACTTAGCATCTACAGTAAAAATTCTAATATAGAAACTTTTATCAAACTTATACAGTGTAAAACAAAATAATGTTTCTCCCAAAAATATTCTGTATTTGGAAAAGTACAGGCGTGGTAAAATTTTCTTTCTTACGATAATTTGGCATTATTTATGAGTGATATCGAGACTAAAACGGATACTAAATGAAATATGAAAGATATAATGTTCACTACAGATGTATATTCGAACTCGTCATATAATTATGTAGTAATAACTGATTCATATTAATATGCATCCCTACTAATATATATCTGTTGTTTTTCTTCTATAATAATAATAATTATATATATATATATATATATATATATATATATATATATATATATAACACATTCGCAATACATGAATGGAGTCTTATATGGCCGTCAGGTACTTTAAAATCCTTTTTTTTCTTTTCTTTTTAATACATACATAATTCACTACTTTTTTCATATATTTACACATGATATATACACGGCTTCTGTTTACTGACATTTGGAATAATTATGAAAAATTGTCTAGCTGTCTAACACAGACATACGAATCACGATTGAAAAATCAATTTGTTCTCATCAAAAACTCTGAATAGATATAAATTAAAGATGTCCCTCTATATCAGAAGATGGAAATATACAGAGATTACCCTTTAAAACTGCTACATTTTAGAATTTTTCTTTAGCATTTGGAAGAAATATTATAGAAAATAGTATACAACTCCTACAACTCTATATGAGGCTTTAGTATATTAGATAATTGTGGCATACTGCCAGATGGTCCAAGAACATTCGTCAAGTCTGTTTCAGGAAATACATGGTTCAGAATCGCGTAGTAATGAAATCCAGCCGCCGCAGCTACGAAAAGATGCCAGATTGCGTGCGCGCAAGGTATACGACCATCCGATTTGAAAAATACTAAGCCAAGAACGTATATCAATCCACCCAGTTTCAATTCCGTAATATTGTAATAGTTATACTGTAAAAATATTCATCATAAATTATTCAATATTTACGATTATTAAGATCATTTTAAACTAAATTATTCCAAATATTTTGTTTGAGCAAAAAGTTTTGTTTTCATGCTTTTAAAATAAAATTCAATTGTGGCTAATCCGAACACAATGTTACTTTACTTACAACATTAAGGATCGCGACGCTAGGTCCAATACCCATAACTACATAGAAAACAGTTTCGAGCATCTTATATCTCTCGTGAAAGATCTGCTGGTAGAGGATACCCATTATAGCCATGATCCAGACGACATATCGCATCGCGAATAAAAGCTCATCGTCTGAGAAGTGTTCTATATTTAACCATGGAAAGTAACTGGCTGCTATGAAGATGTAAATCATGGCACGATCGCAACGATGCAACGCATCTTTTAGTTGTCTAAAATATTATGCGCGATGAATGTCTTGTTTGCCATCTTATGTGACGCAATTAGAAAGAGGTAAGAATTAATGGAAGGAATGAGCTACGATTAAATAATTGTACCTGTTATGATTGCAGTAGTGCACACTGTGGAAGAAAGTTGACACTGCGAAGACAAGAATCAAGGAAGTGCCATATACACAAGCGGAAACAAACTGAGCCCATGTTGTTGAACGCCGTACAAGTTCGATACCACCAACCACCGAAGGTACAACCCATATTCCATGAGTTGCCACATTTGCCATATGTTCGATGGATGTAGGAATATATGCCTCATTTGTGCATGCTCTCGGATTCATCCATTTTACCCTGCAAGTATATTCACAGTTGCATATTTTGTTTTTATTTTCTTTTTCGATTATCAATTGAATTAAAATTCTCTGTATTAAACTTCATAATAAAAAATTGTATATTAAATTATTGAAAAATAATGGAATTTATATATTTTTTAATATCGTACAATTATATTCTATCATTAGATATGTGAAAGACATCGATAACGTTAAAACAAATAATGTTCTATGACAATTTGTTTTTATCATATTTCTATAATATATTTTGTCGGTTGCCACTAGTGCGTTAAGGAATTGTTACATAAGAAATCTCATGGAACGTGACCAGAGTTATTATATAAAATGAAAGAAGATTAATGAAGATTACGTAAAAAGAAGTTTAGTTAAACTCATTGGTTTTACATATAGTATAGTATAATATAGCATAGCATAGTGAGAAAGAATGTAGCATAGTAGTGGATTAAAAGCATAGTAGATTAAAGATCAGTTGATTGGCTACGGTCAACTTGATGCTACAAATGCTTCGAAGCATTCTCTGATTGGTCAATTAGTAAAATTCTTTCTTCTGATTTGTCAAGTAAATGCTTCAAAGCATTTGTAGCGTCAAGTTGACCGTAGCCTATATAATACATTCCTGGCATAAAGTTTACTTAATAAATTCCATAAGCACTATGTTACAATGTATGCATATATACATGCCTATATATATTACAATACATACATATATACATGCATATATATATGTTACAATACATACGTAAGTACACACATATTACACATACACACACACACACACAATACACACAAGTCAATATATCACAAAGAGAGATACCTGCTTATTGAACCATTTTAAGCAGAGGAAACCTATAATCCACCAAGTAATCCACACTACGCATAGGATTTCTTTCCGTATGTTCATAACGGTAGAATGGTCCATAGAATAAGTTGCTTGAAGATACTGATCTTCTATCCTCCTACAAGCGGTGCTAGTGCATTCCATTAAAGTTTTTAAACCAACTTAAAATTTCAATACATGCATGTTTTTTAATTACTTTTGCTCAAGTAACGCCGTACGATTGCAAGGTTAATGGAAAAACTGAATGCAATACGGAATTATTCAAGAGATCATAATAATAAGATGTCGATATTAAAGTGCATAATATGTTTGATTCTTTTTTATGTATTGTAAAATATATAACTTGTCATTAGTTTTATACACTTGTACAGTGAAGAATTCAATTCACAACTACTGTAGCTATGGCATACAAAACGTACGTACAACAGAAATTTATCAGCTACCGTGACTGGGACTTGGCTAGTAGTAAGGTACTGGCGCTCACAACTTTGATTAATAATAATATTACAATAACTGTATACTGTTGACTGACTGCATCTCACTCTTTCTCTCTCTCTCTCTCTCTCTCTCCCTTTCTCTCTCGTATACAGGAAGCAGAATTAGAGTGGATTCCGTAAAGCGCATATGCGTGCATATATCTATAGCATATGTAACGTTTACTATAGAAAAATGCATGCATATGCACTTTACAGAATCCACCCTATATAGCGCATAACCGACTGTTTGATAATTTGATACATTATTAATTCACGCATGCACATAAATTACTTTGCATATGAACAGATGCTAAACGCATGCCAAACGTCCAGATGAAACGTCCAAGAATGCAAAAATGCAAAACTATAATGAGAATAAAGATTAAGTGAACAGAGCGGATTACCTAAGATAATGGACTAATAAGCCTTAAAGAAAAGACCGAACTCCTTCTTATTGGAAAGAGTCAGGACTCAAATCAAACTTGGAACACTATATAAAAATTGACACATCCTACGTTTGTTTATACAGGCGGCTCTTCAGAATTTGACATTTAAAAGAAAAAGTTGGATTTACAAGACTCTCAAGATGATTGACGCAATTAACACGATTTAGGCAGGTATTCGTAGGTAGGGGCATCTTACTCTTTGATCCGTTGTAGTTGCAGGAAATTTTTGATGGGTGCTGTGACGAGCTGATGAAGGCAGGTACCGTCCATGACGTTGGGTCCGAATGGTATGGAATTTAAGCTGACGCTAGAGAATTAGTCGATATCCCGACGGATATCCGACGGGTTTCTTGGATAATGTAACTAACGGCGGCGTAAATGGCGTAACAGCTGCCGGACGAGCTGCGTCTTCCATCGCATACCGCTAGACTCGTGACAATTTACGTTCGGCATCGCATCGGGAGATAAGTAGGCAAGCGGTCAATTTGTTTTCTTGAGGAACGACACCAGGGAACCGAACTCGTTTTGTCGCGTTCAGCCGCCCCGATGAAGCCACCAAACACATCTGAAACGATCGGTCTCGCGAGACTATCGCAACTGCAAACTGCAAGTCGCAACTCGCAAGTCGCAAGTGCGCCTACCCAATCACTCTTGCCTACCCCTGTCCTGTCCCCTACGCCTGCCTGACCGGCCTGACGGCTGACGCTTGACGCCTGTATCACAGTAACCAGTAGCGGCACTTGATGGAAATAGCGTCGGAGAAATGCTACAGCGCATGCGTGGCATTACTACAAAAGGTGTGTTCCAAAATTGACTGCCAGTACTGAAAATCTATAATATACGTAACGTGAACTATAGATTTTCAGTACTGGCAGTCAATTTTGGAACGCGGCCCAAGTACCAGCAACATGGCGTAAAATGAGCAGCCAATACGCCAACAGTATGTGTGGTTATGTTTAGCAAACATGTATATAAATATAAAAACTCGTTAATAAGAAAAAACCGATATTTTTAATCTTGAAAATATTTAAATAGTAAGTAGTGTAAATGGGACGTGTAATTGGTGGTTTTATGTGTGCAGTGAGCAATTGTAATAATAATAAATTTTTGATTTTATAATTAATATTGTTTTTAGATGACTGAATTCCTGCCAAAATGTTCAACACATGCTTCTCAATAAAATTATTGTTATCTATATTCATATTGGGAGCTTTCCATCTAAGAGACACAGAAATGATTGAAGGGTGCGAAAGCGGCTCATGTCGCTACATTTCGTCGGTATGACAGGTTTCATAACCTGTCAAGTCGCCAACTTTAATGATTAATAGCATTGTTCGTTTTGTCCCTTGAGAGCTGCTCGGAGTCGCTCCTATGCACTCCAATACGTTGATTCCGGTCATTCCGGTGACATTCCGGTGACACCAACCAATTGGAGTGCATTAGAGCGACTCCGAGCAGCTCTCAAGAGACAAAACGAACAATGCTAATATCTCGCTTCGCGGGGCAGAGCGACACTTTTTCTATCAGATTCTTTCGTTTTGAGCAAAAACGCGTCGAATAAGCATAATTTTATCGATATTTGAGCTGCAGTAGCTAAACTGAACAATAACCCTTTTAACGACGGTGTCGTTATCGTTACGTTGTCGTTGCGCAGGTATAATATATGGTAAAAAGCTGCGAATAGGCCTACTGAAAAGCACCCAGTATGTGTGACATGAACTATACACCAGTTATCTGGACGTAATTTCTGAACGCACCCCTGATGTCGAAAGTTCAAGGATCTTGGTTTATCAAACAGAAAAAATTGATAAGTTTCCGCTTTATTTATTCTCAAGTACAATCGAATGTCCGTATTCCATTGTGAGCGTGTGACGAACCAGATCAATGGTCTTTGAGAGAACCTCCGCACTGAGTTTGATTTAATCAACCTTCTGTTCCTTTCATTTTACTCACGTTTTTTTGATCGCGTAAAATGAAGAAATTTCGTATGCACGATGAAGACATCTGCCTGTTTTTATTCCGTGCATATGTCGTGAAGATGAAAGTGAACATTGAAGAGAAAGAAGTTTCCAACAAGATCGTTGCTCGATCCGCACAAGTTATGATACATTCGAGTAGGATCACTAAATATATATCGATAATTGTATACATTGATAATATAAAATGTTTTTATTACGATTTATATAATCGATTGTACGAAACGTAAAACGTAAACGGATTATCCTTCCTATACAATTAATCTGGAACAATTCATGTTTATGTAAAAATATGAAAAGCAAAATAAATGTCTATGACATGAGAAATTGAATTTTGTACAATATTTAGAGAGATTGAAGACGATACTAATAAGTAAATGTACTTCTTATACACAATTAGAAAAGAAAAAAAATGACTCATCCTCTTTTCTAATTATATTTTAGTTCGTCCTTCATGACATCTGAAAACAGCGTAGTACGCAACTGGAAAGAAAAATATAAGTAAAAATTGACAGCATATATGTATGTAGCTATATGTATATTGGCTATAGTATAATGGCTGCGTTCGGCGAGCACGCTTTTAGCGCTATGAGCGTGCTCTGTCCTTGTTCAACTTTCGGTAGGTGACAAAGATAGAACGACGCTGTTAGCGCTAATAGCGTCTCCCCGAACGCAGCCAATATGTAATATGTATGACAACTTACGTTCTCTTTGTCTTTATTCTGACACTGTTCCGAATCACAATTACAGTTAATGCAGGTAACGCCGTTCTTACGACATGTACATACTCGCGTAGCACATTTCGTTTTACAAGCACATTTTATCGAGTTTTCATTAGGTTCCATCTTAAAGGTCAATCGTGGAATCGAGAGTTTTGATTTGTTCTAAACAAAGATATTTACTGCTTAAAAATCATACAATTATATAGATTATGTAGCTTTTCTATGTGTTTTGCGCTTGTCTCCTTGATAACAAAAATCTTCTATAGAATTGTGTATATCTGTAACACAAAATTACCTGTAATTTTTGTATTCGACTATAAAGCGGTGTCTTTTTCCAATCTGGATCTTTATCGACATCGTCCTCCATCATTGAACTATCATCGTGCGATAGATAAGCATTCTCATCAATTATTTCTATTTTACTTTCCGTCTTTCTTTTCTTAGATGACGATTTTTTATTTTCATTGTTCAAATTACTCTCTGTCAAAACCTAAAACGCATAATGATAATATCTGTTTTCAGTAAACTTTGATCATGTTTTTTTTACATTATTTTATATAAAACTCTTTATTTTTAATTACCTGTCTTTTTGATTTTGTCAAAGTTTCAACATCGCTAGAAGACACGTCAGATGTATCTTGCGGACTCGACATTTTATTAACTCTTTCCCGTTTTTCATATTTTTCTAGTCGCGCTTCCAGATTCTGGTACTTTTCCTAAAATGTCAGTTACCTTTGTGTAATTAACTCCACACACGCGCGCGCGCGCACACACACACACACACACACACACACACACACACACACACACACACACACACATATATATATACTAACTTTCAATTCGTTATACTTGTAACATTGTTGCTTTCTGTCTTGTGCAACTATATGAAATGCCGTTTCAAGTGCCGCCTTCGCGTCCACTATTGTACGTATCATATTCCACCTGGTATTTGCTCTAGTTTCTAAAGAAAAGAAATTTATTGACGGAATTCCGTGCCTGCGTTACCTTTATGCCCGGTAAAATTACTTGAATAATTTCCGATATTTTCAGAATTTTCTTACCCTGATCTGACTCGAGAATCTTTTGTTGCAGATCTGCAATCTGTGCGTTACGCAGTTCTATAAATTCGTTAATAGTCACAAGCTCCTCTTCATCCGGATCACAATTTTTTTTTAATTGCTCCAATTGACATACCAAGGAAGCTCTATCTTGCATCAATTTTTCGAGAGAATAATCTGCTTCTATGGTAGCCATTAATACTTCCAATTCTTGAGCCATCCAAGTTTTTATCTCCTCTTTGCTATTGGCCTTCCTTTCTTGTCACTGCATCGCCTTTTTCTGTATCTTCAGTGCGTCCTGTACATAAATTGCTTAGTTTAATAGCCCACATAATAACAGAATCTTATAAAATACTAATAAGTAATAAGCAAACTACTTATTAGATATTGTCGATAAAGAAATGTACCTTTAATCTTTTGTTAACTGCAAAAGCCTCCTCCATTTTTCTCTTAAAGACGTTCTCCTGTTTATTATGCTCTATTTTCATGCGTACCATTTCGTAGCACGCTTACGATCCTGCGTTCTTAATCTATTGATTTCCTTTTCCTTGAATTGTTTCCACTTTGTAAAATTATTTGCATCGTTGCACATCTGTCCGATAAGCTTGACTCGAATTTCTTTTAGCGATTGTATCTCACTGGGGGGAGAGAGTTTTAATCCTTTGATCCTGTTTCTCCTTCGCCTTGATTATCTTGTTTTGTTCCATGCTCTTGCGCGTCAATTCCGCTATCTTTTTTTCCAATTCTTGCACTTTCTTACGACGCGTCTCAGCCAATCTGTACAAAGAGCATTCAAATAAAGTAAAGGATTAAAGTCACTTGTACCAATTATATCAATGACTTACTTAGAGCTGACGTTGTGCGCGTGTACCGCTTGTAAATGTTCCTCTTTTTCCGCATGCAGCCTTTTGATTTCTTGTTCCATCTCCACAACATTTCTACGACTTTCCGCAGTTTGTTGCGAAACACTTTTTAAGAGTTCCGACACAAGACTTTCTTTGAGTGCTAGCTCCTTGTTAATATTTTGAACCTCGTTATTTCGCTCCGCTTGCCGTAACGTGTGTTCCTCCTCCTTTTTGTCAAAGTAATCCAAACTGTCTTCGACATTGTTCAATTCCTCTGCACGTACATCTACACGTTCTACATCTTCCTCCATATGCACGACACAATTTTTAGAGTTGGATATTTCATGATTTATAAGTTCTTCAGATGCTTTCCTTTCGTCATTTTGAATATCTGTGCGCGTAAAATAAATATCGAATTAAAGACTCACAAGAGTTTACAGTTTATGAAAAAATATTTAACATTAATGCAACATTCACCCAGAAAAACTCACCTAACATCTTTTCGTATATCGTTTTAAGTTTATTACGCTTTTCGTCATCAATCACAAGATAAGTATCAAAATCTTGTAAAACTTGCTTAAATTCATCTAGTAATAATGCCATGGCAAGTCTAATTTTTTCCCGAGCTTGTTCAGCCATTTCCGCTCGCTCATGCATAACTACGATTTCATCTAAATTCGAATTCAACTTTTCCGTCATATCTCTGAACTTGTGCTGTAATACACTATATTTCTCCTCAAGTGCCTCGTGTTCCTTAGGACACGTAATGCCGAGTTCCTGATTCACAAGAGCCAGCCGAAGTTCTTGAACCAATTTGTTCAACCGATTGATCTCCGCTACTTTCGGATCTTGATTCACAATTGGCTTGTTCTTTATTTTGCGCGCGCGATCCGCATATCTCAACGTACTAAGAGTTTCATCCAAGTTATAATCTGCAAATAGATTTTTCACACCGAGCAACAATAAAGTTAAAATAGGAGGCGCAGCTCTAGTTAGATAGATGAGCAGAAGAAAGAATAGTGTGCGAATACCAACCAGCAGGACTGACACAGGCGACCATAAGAGTCATGGAGTTACCACCTAAGGAATCCTGTAACAATCTCGTAAGTTTACTGTCTCTATATCCAATATAAGTCCCAGAGGCACCGTCACCGAGCTGCGAAATAACATTGCCCAAAGCCAATAGTCCCTTGTTTATATTCACTCCTTCTTTAAAACGTTCCCCAGTGGCTTGAGTCTTTTTACTGCGTTCGGACCCCGCTAAATCGACCAGATGAAATTTTGCCACTGTTGCTGTATTCCTGCTTATGAAACGCGTCAAAATTATTTTCGACCTCACAAATTTGATGACGCAAGATAAAACAGTAGGATAGAAAGCAGCAGTAAGAATTAGAGAAATCAAGAATTACTCACGGATCATCTCTTCTTTGCTGGCGTATACATAACGTAAATATCGCGTGACTACGACTACTGTATGCGTTCATTGCAGTCGCCCCCGTTACACGACCCATGGAACCTTGGGCCAAGCATCCCAACGTCTCTTGAGCATTTGTAACTTGTTTCTCAGTTACGCCAACAATTCTTATACTTTTCCCGTCTTCTCTAATATCTACGACGGATTGGCTTTTCTGCTTGTCAGACAAGAGATCGTACAGTTGTTCTTGATATAATTCCATGAATGAGACTGCAACCTTGAAGCTCCAATCTTCCTTGGATTTAATTATTTCAAAAATATCATATATAACTCTCGGTATAATACCCTTCTCTCCCACACCTGTATAATTAGTACCCATGGAATGAGTTTTGCCACTTCCAGTCTGTCCATATGCCAATATTGTAACGTTATAGCCTGATAAAAAGAAATTATTATTTATATGAAGTATAGAAACTTGTGAAAGAAATGCAAAATATTATATTTTACCTTGGAAAGTATTATCTATGAGTCGTTTAATCGCTGTGTTATAAAAATCCTCCTGTCCGACATGAGGAGGAAACACATAATTGTAAGTGAATGCCTTGTCAGTATTGCATATGTGTACTTGTGGTTGCCCAGGTATCACATCTAAGCACATCTGACATCCTTTCTCTAGCTCGCTTTCTACTAATGGACGGATACGTAGAGCGACGCGAACAGTATCGTCGCACATCTGCAATAACAACGTTACATCAAATATACATTTGATATCGAGGATATAGGATAGGCATAGCGGCGCTACCATTATCGATACATTCCTATTGTTATTTGATATTTAATTAGGTTTGTGTGACATTTACACATTAGAAGAAACAAAGAGACATATGATTTAACTATTAGTTAGCTTACCAAGAAGTTGGAACAACCGGCCATAAAGTATATCAAGGCTGTGTTCTGATATTCACTGCCAGTACTGAAACTCTATAGTATACGTGACGTTAACTACAGATTTTCAGTACTGGCAGTGAATATCGGAACGCAGCCCAAGAGACACGGTAATGTCTCGCGCCAAGTAATTACCTATCGGGTACGTTTGTATCCCGCCAGTAGTGCGATTCTGTAACTCGTTATGTCGTCGTTACGTGTTCCTAACGACAGTTGCACAGCTTTTTTACCATTTATTATACCTGCGCAACTGTCGTTATGAACACATAACGGCAGCATAACGAGTTACAGAATCGCACTACAGTGACTAAGTTTCCACCGAGGGTTTGAACCGGGTCAGAGTCGGGTTAGGATGATCGCTCTTGCGGTGGAAACTTAAGCATTGTTCGTTTTGTCTCTTGAGAGCCGCTCGGAGTCGCTCCAATGGACTCCAATACGTTGATTTCGGTCATTCCGGTGACGAATGACCGGAATCAACGTATTGGAGTGCATTGGAGCGACTCCGAGCAGCTCTCAAGAGACAAAACGAACAAAAATTTAGTCACTGTAGTTAAGGGTTAACAGAGAATCACTCGTGTACTTACTTTTAATACAATTTCTCGACGCGGAAGCCTACCACACAGCACGTGTTCTAATTTCTAAACAAACAGAAAATTCTCACGAAAGCTAACACAATTAACGCTCCCGCACGCGCGTCATATATACAGATCACGCGAATACAAAACTCCCGCAGTCGGCAACCGGCTGTTCACCTCACACGGTACGCCGTCAGCCTTGTCGCCGGTTGCCGTACGCCGTACGATGCAGAGAAACGTTAAATTTCAAATGATTTTAAATTTATTCGGCACAACGAAGAAAGGATATGTAACTAGAGGAACGATCGTTCCTGACCAATCCTGATGGAAGATTCATCCGCCTCCATTGGCCGCATTCAGCAGACTCAACAGTTGGGCAACCTAAATTTTCCGCTAAATTTCGACGTTGATTTGTTGGTTCTAAAAGTAAGAGCCAATGGGTGCATCCAGATGCACAACCGCTCACTGAGCGCTCAGTGAGCGGTTGTGCATCTGGATGCACCCATTGGATATCGCGCGTCGCGCGCGACTAAATCGCGCTGGTCTGCCGGAGCCATAAGGACAAACTTCACTAAGCTTGAGATTGGTATTCTATCTTCTGATTGGTCAAATCCCAACCGCAACCGAGTCGCAACCTGTAGTGTAATACGGGCTTTATGGTGCCTTTTCATACAGCGAATTTTTTGCTGCGAATTATGTTTAGCGAATAGCGAATAATTCTCCGTGAAGTAACAAATTATTCGTCGCGAATAATGAACAGTACCCATGTAGCACAGCAGCGCGTGCAAAGCGCTTTGCACGCGCTGCTGTGCTACATGGGTATATGAGTGAGCGTCGTATCGTAGATATTTATTGTTTTAAAAATACTGTTATTTGCATATAGTAGAGTTAAACATTATTTAAAAAGTTTGCATCACATTTAAGGTTAGAACTTTTAATAGCTAAATTAACAAAAGCATTTATAAAATAGATGATTATAAATATAATTATATCCAATAAATATAATTTCTTTCTATAAATTCGATGACTTACGTTTGTTGAATCTATTTTCAAAATGTTGCAACTTTCTTGGCTCGATTTTTCTGCTATCAGCGAACATTCGCTAAAAAAGCTGAAAAAATCCAGCGAACAGCGTTTATTCGCTAGCGAACTGCGAATGACCACGTGACCTATATTCGCGGCGATTTTTTCGCTACATGAATTAGCACCTTTAGAACTTATACTAATGATAGAGTCCTAGATTATCAGAGAAGCGCGACCGGCTTATGTCAGTATGATCGCAATGAACTCTGGAAAATATTAAAAATGGCGTCGTTTGCAGACGGACCATGGATACCGCCCTCACGAAGTAATGGAAAATTATGCTTGAAGGAATTGTATCAGTTCTTTAGAGGGAGTATTATCGTT
>NJRL01001138.1:0-10666 GCA_003063815.1 Aphaenogaster rudis
CGACCCATGTTTATATGAAATTTTTTGTTCAGAATTAAATTTCCTATAAGATCCCAAAGTCTGGCCGGAACGTCCGGGGCCACCCTGTATAACCGTAAGCAGACGCTGAAGATATAAGTGTTCTCGTTCGATCATCAAGGTTAAGCAACATTTGACAGAATGAGCAGAAGGATGGGTGACCGCTTAGGAATACTTGGGTAGTTACGAAAGGAAACGATAGGAGATTCTCATCATCATCAATTTACGGTAGATTTCCGTATATTCATGATTATTAGTTACGAAAAAAAAAGATAAGAAACGATAACATATTAATAGGATACTCACGAAAAGGAAACGCTAAAGAATCAATCGTACATTTACGGTATTCTTCTGTAAACTTCCAATTCATAACTACAATAAAAAACGACATTATTGTTTTCTATCGATATTTTTTATATTGAAACCAAAAGGAATTTTTGATACAGAACGATAGGGCGACATTGGTAGGATAGATAGAAAACGATAGTATTGACTCACGATAGAACGTGATAGAATGGCACTGCATAGAGCTCTATTTAAACATTATTATAAGACATGATATCTTATTATTCGGTAAATTCTCATAACATATGATGTACAATTATTCGTAATAGTTTTATAGGTTTTTATTTATATGGTATGTGAGATATTTTAATGATACTACATTAAATTTCTATCGCTAATATATTAACCCACTTACGAAAATCAGGAATTAGAAACACGATTAAGAAAGATAGAAAATTTTTTTCGTTTTCTATCGGACTTTTTAAGCAGGGATGGCACCACCCTCGTGGCCGCGTGGCACGAGAATGTTCGATGAAGCGTCGTGGATCGCTTATCGATCCACGCAAGATGATCCGAGATAGATAGCGCGCATCAATCTCGCTGAGTAACGTGAATATCATCTCTCTCGTGGGCGATATTCCTACGGATGTCCGTATGTCATTGATTAACACGATTTCGGTTGCGCCGCGATCCAACGTTCGAGATCGACGGTGAACAAAATGGCCGCGTGAACTACTGGAATCGCACCACCTTCGTGTCCGCGTGGCGCGTTTACTTGCGACAGCGAATTGCGGATCGCAGATCAATCCGCACACAAGAGTCCGAGATTAATATCGAGCATTAATCTCGCGAGACCGTTGGAATATAACCGCTAGTACGGGCGATATTCTTTAGAACGAAATTGTCGCAATTTTCACGCGTCCGAAATCGGTGGATAATAATGGGCCACTACTAATTGTAAGACGTTCGTCTTCCCGACGCAAACGCCCGGCGCTAAGGGAAGGGGGCGGTAGTCGCGGAGCCCTCTGATTGATCCGCGGATTCACGGCGTTGCGTGGTTGACGCGTTTCGGCCACTTTGCATTCTGCGCGTGTACAGGTATCGATGCGGAGATTGATTATTGGGCCACGCGGTCAACCTCGCGATCCGCGTCGCAGGTCGCGAATGTTAGGATCAGGCTCGTGGAATTCATTCGAGTCGCCCGGCTATTAATTCGGATAACCCGGAGACTCAAAACTTTAGCTCAATCCTTAACAAATTTAATTAGGCTGAACCTGTAATATTGCATTAAGAGGTAGTTACAAGAAAGCGAGAGATTGCTGAAACATTTTTTATTAAACAACATGACCACACTAATAATTTACAAAGGGATACGGACAATTTGACCGCTATTTATGACAAAATAATTAAATTTATATAGCTTGTAATGTATTTATTTTATATGACTTTGCAGTGATGACTTTTGATGTTTGTTTTAAATTCCTTTTATTAACGTTAGTATTATAATATATCTCGATGTGAATAGACGTTAGTTGGCCTCTATGGCATATAACTCATACGAGTTCTTATTATATTTATGACACATAAGTATCTGTAACTTGCAACATTTTTATATTTGTATATTGCATATTTGTGGCATTTATTGTCCATAATCTGTTATCTTGGTTTTTAGATGGCTTTTTTGGGTGAATGTCATAGACTTATGTGTGTTGAATAGAAAAGTTTATTCGTGCTTCATAATAGCACACAGCAGATGTAGCGAGTGTGTGCAAAGTCTGTATGTGTGAACTGTATGTGTGAGCGGGAGACAAAGGAGCATGACTCTCAATATGCTTACTTCGCGACCGTTAAGATTCCCGGAAGTGACGATAGAAAAGGATTATTCCCGAAATTTCGCGAAGCAATCGATGATCATGCGCGACAAGCGTAAATCGCTATTCTTCCGCCCAGCGTGCGCTCTCTTGTGCCGTAGCCGTGCTAGCGAGCAGACGTGTGTATCAGTGTCTCAAAATAAAGTATATCTGTTCCGCATTCTGACTCTCTTAATTATAAATCCTCATCAGGTTATGGGCCCAGTTCACCAAAACTGCAGGCGGTCATAGTAATAAAAGTTGCAGTGCGCGAGAACATTTGCTGTGAAAAGAGAACGTTATTTTCTCGGAGAGAGACACGTGTGTTAGTGCAATGGCGCTGGAAATCCTTGGAAGAGGAATCACAAAGTTCGACGGCTCTGACTTTCTGACATGGAAATTTGAAGTCAAGCAATTGCTCATAGCGCACGGGCTAGAGGATTTGGTGCATGGCACAAGAGCGAGACCGGCGGGCGATGGAGCTGATGCACTAGTCAAGGCATGGATAAAGGATAATGCAAAAGCCATGAGCTTGATTGCTTCATCACATGAGAGAGAGCAATTGAGAGGACTGACGACTTGTACGACAGCAAATGATATGTGAAGGACACTAAAGGGCATCTACGAGCAAAAATCAGCCTCAAGTAAATTGCTGCTTTTCCAAAGATACCACGAGTACCGAATGAAACCAGAGGACACTGCAATATAGTTCTATTTTTCAAATACGCTGCTGCACAGACTATTTCTGGCCAAAATCTATTATGTACTTTCGCTTTAGCTAACAAACATCTAGAAACAACCATGATAGACCTGTTATATCTTTCAGTCGTACCATTCAGTTCATGTACATACGGTGGGCATGCATCAATCGAAATTCTCTTTTTCCTTACAAATTTATAAATATCTGAATTTATATATTCTGTTCTATTATCACATCTTAATTTCTTTACTTTTTTTCGTGTATGATTCTCAACTAAATTTATGTAGTCTACAAAGCAATCATGAACTTCACTTTTTGACTTTATCGTATAAACTTTAGCAATCTTACTAAAATCGTCAATAAAAGTTAAAAAATATTTTTCACCATTCAAACCTACTGTGGAATGTGGTCCATTCAAATCTGTATGTAATACTAATTCTAAAATCTTTTTGGTTCTAGTCCTATTGTTTTCGAAAAATAAATTGTGCATTTTATTTTCAATGCATGTTGCACATTTTAAATAGTCTAATTCTATGTCTTTAGGTAAACCTTCTGTTGGGCTAGAGAGTTTGCCTATCTAGTTAGTTTATTTTCTTTTGGTTATCCGCTTTCTACACTCTGTCAGCGGGTGGTGTAGTACCGTGCAATGTGGCGCCTACGCCTTCTTGTCTCGTTCTTTTGATATTGATGGCTACTGGCCTTTTATTTTATATAATACGTAACAGGAAAGATCATTTTACTTTTATCCATTATTCTGCTTTGTGTTATTCATTCTTTGTATCAATGGTACTTCTCATTAAAGATTAATATCCTTTTTAGACCGTTGCTGTTCTGTGTATCAATAAACTTAACAGGTTATGGGCACAGCACGCTTTCACTGCGCCTAAGGAACTGCGATTAATTGGTTAATGGTTAATGAGAGTACGAAAAGTCTATCTCTGGGAAGTGTCCCGTGTATCGGTCATTGAGAGGATTCAATAGATAGCCTGTGGCTTGGAGAGATAGTAAGTGCCAAAGAAGGATCACAAAGCGAGATGGCCGGACTAAAGATCAAGTTTCCGATAAGCGCCAAGTTACGACGAGGTAATTATCGACAGTGGCGATTCGTGGCCGAACGTCATTTAATTCAGTATGATGTCCTTGACTACGTCAATGGTGACGTCGAGAAACCCGTTAAAGCAGACGGAGAAGCCAATGAGGTCTACAAGAGGAGAGTAGATAAGTGGAAGAAGGGTAACAATACAGCCGAGTTAATTATCGCCGCATCAATCGAGGAGGATCAGTTTGAGTTTATCGATGGCCGTACGACTGCAAGAGCCATGTGGTTGGATCTAATGAGAGTCGACGAACGGAAGGATCCGTCGAGTAAGTTGGCGGCATCGGAAGCATTCCACAGTTACCGCTACGAGAGTGGTTCAGCAATGTGTCGACACATAGCAGCCGTCAAGGCGTTAAGACAGCGGTGCGAAGATCTAGGTGACAAACTGCCTGACAGTCAGGTAATGGCGAAACTGTTGCAAGGATTACCGAGCAAATATCGTGGAGTGGCCACAATTTGGAAGAACAAGCCTGAAGACCAGCAGAACATCGATGATCTGTGCTCGATGTTGGAACATGAAGAAGCTGCCGAGGATCTTGATGATGTAAGTCAGCCCGTTGAAAATACATCTATGAATGCTCTCCATGTACAGAAAGGTCGAAAGAATCAGTCAAAAGAGAAAATCACGTGCAAGAAAGTCGACCGGTACAGCCATGTGAAGTGCTTCAACTGTGGTCAAATGGGCCACATCGCAGTGAAATGCGAGAAAGCAAAACGAGCGGCTAAGAAGTACGAATGTCGTGAGAAAAAGGACAAAACGGCGTTTTCAATGGTAAAGTCCGACGTGACGGAAGAATGGGTCGCAGATAGTGGAGCATCAGCCCATGTAACGGGAAGACGAGACTGGTTTGCAACATACCGAGAAGAGCAGGAGATATTCTATATGGCTAACGACCAAACGATGGTTATTGAGGGCCGAGGTGACATCAAGGTCGAGTTTCTTGTTCAGAACCAGTGGGAGCCAGGAATACTGAAGAACGTGTGCTATCACCGTAATGGTATGAAGAATATTTTCAGTATTGGTCAAGCAGTAGAGAACGGCTACGAAGCGAAATTGACCAACTATGGTATCCAACTGGTGAGTAAAAAGGACAATCAAGTCAGGGCAGAAGGCAAGAGAATTTGACAAAATCTCTGGGGACTAAAAATGAGAGTTGTCAAGCCAAAGGAAAAATGGCAGATAAAGTTCGAAGAGATCAACGCGGTATCAGATGTAAGCGTGCAAATCTGGCACGAATGTCTTGGTCATATAAGCTTAAAGGCCATGAGAGAGATGATAGAAAGAAATATGCTACCAGGACTAAAAATTCCCGACAATTGCGTACTTCAATGTGAAGGTTGCGCAAAAGGAAAAGAACATCGAAGAAATTTCCGGTTGATCACAGAAAAGAAAGAATGGCAACCAGGTGAATACATTCACACCGACGTTTGTGAACCGATGCGTGTCCAGTCCTACGGAGGAAAGCGTTGGTTCATTCTGTTCAAGGACGAAGCTACTGGATTCAGAAAAATATATCTGCTCCGACATAAGAATGAAGCCTTCGAGAGGTTTAAACAGTTTGAAAAATATGTCGAGAACCAGTGTGAGCGGACCATTAAGGTGATCAGAAGCGACCGTGGACTGGAGTACATAAATCACGAGTTCGAGAACTATCTGCTAGATAAAGGTATTATTGCCGAGAGAACTGCATCGTACTCACCAGAACAAAATGGCAGATCAGAAAGAGACAATCGGACCATCGAGGAGTGCGCTCGTTCGATGATGGAAGCATCAGAACTTGAAGAGGAACTATGGGCCGAACTATGTGTAACCGCCACTTACATATTGAATCGGACACCGACAAAGCAAGTACCGGGTTCTACGCCATTTGAACGCTGGACAGATAAGAAGCCAAGAGTATCGCACCTGCGAAAAATTGGCTCTGTGGCCTTTAACCATGTGCCACATGTACAACGAACTAAGTGGGAGTCAAAAGCCAAAAAGATGATTCTAGTCGGCTATGATGGCGAATCTGACAATTACCGGCTGATGGATCCGAAGTCGAAGAAAGTGGTTGTCTCCACCAATGTGATGTTCCATGAGGAAGCAAGCTGTGAGCTTCAAGAAAGCAGTGAGAAAAAGGCGACGGTACCGATCAACGAGATTGAGAGTAATCAGCAAGTGGCCGGAAATGATCAAGATCAGCAGACAGAGAGTGAATCAGATGCTCATTCAGAACCAGAAAGAGAAGCATCAAAAGAGAAATACCGACGTCAGCTGCGAGACCGGAGTAAGTTGAAAACACCGAGCCGATTTCAAGTAAACCTAATCGAGAAGGGTGAACCAGTTAGCTATGAAGAAGCGATCGAAGGACCTGAGGGCGAAAAATGGAAGGAGGCTATCAATGAAGAGATGGCTGCATTGGTGAAGAGCGCGACTTGGACAGTCGTGAAACGAATTGCCCAAAGAAAGAAGACCGATCAGCGCGAAATGGATCTTCAAGAAGAAGTTCGATGAGAAAGGCAATGTAGTTAGGTTCAAGGCACGACTTGTCGCCCGCGGCTACAGCCAGCGCGAGGGCATTGATTATAATGAAACGTTCGCTCCAGTCGTGCGTTATGAAACCGTGAGAAGCCTGCTAGCTGAAGCAGCAATGAAGAACTACACAATCGGTCAATTCGACGTCAAGACCGCCTTTCTGAATGGAGATTTAGAAGAGGAGTTATATATGGAGCTTCCGGAAGGAGCGACGGTGCCAAAGCAGATCGTTCGATTAAACAAATCGCTATACAGTCTCAAGCAAAGCCCCAGACAGTGGAATAAACGATTTGACAAATTTTTGCGTAAGTTCCATTTCAAGAACGATAGTGCCGACCCGTGCGTTTATAAAGGGAGAGTCAACGGAGAGACTGTATGGCTGGCGCTTTATGTCGATGACGGACTGCTGGTGTCCAGATCAAAGAAGGCCATCAGCGACATAATCGACGTCCTCAAAAATGAGTTCGAAGTAACCAAAGGAAACGGAAAGTATTTCGTTGGTATGGAGATATACCGAGACGATAAGACAGGCGACTTCTCAATTAAACAAGAACAGTATATCAACCGGGTTCTTGAGAGATTCGGAATGATCGAGTCAAAGGCGGTGGCAATTCCAGTAATGGAAAATAAGTACTTAGAGACTGCTGAAGAAGAACAAATTCCGGAAACGTTACCTGCAAAGTTTCGTAGCGTGGTCGGAAGTCTGATGTTCATTGCTGTCGTAACGAGACCTGACATTATGTTCGGGGTGTCCTACGTGAGCCGATTTATGGCAAATCCTACAACAGCAGCATGGCAGCAAGTCAAGAGGATCTTGCGTTACTTGCGTGGAACAACTAATATGGGGATCACCTATCGAGCGAGTGGAAATCAAGAGCTGATAGCATATAGTGATGCAGATTATGCCAACTGCCTGCAGACCAGGAAGTCGACAACAGGACTTGTTCTGATCTTAGCAGATGGACCTGTGGTATGGGCTAGTCAGCGACAACAGATTGTGGCCCAATCCACAACTGAGGCTGAGTATGTGGCTGCAGCCGAGGCAACTAAACAAATTTTTTGGCTCAGAACATTGCTTAAAAACTTAAATATCGATCAACCTGCGACCACGTTGTGCATTGATAATCAAGGAGCACTGAATATTATCAAGAATCAGGAACACCATCGGAGGACCAAGCACATAGATGTCCGTTACCATCTGATCAAGGACCACATAACGAAGAAAGATATCACTGTCAGTTACGTGTCAAGCGAGGAGCAATTAGCTGACATTCTAACAAAAGGCTTATCAAAGGAAACCTTTATGCGACTCCGTAGCCAACTTGAAATAGTTTAAGTCTAAAGGCCTCCGCACAGACTTTTGCATAACGCATAATGCATAAGGAAATCAGCCAATCAGAATCCTTTATTTTCATCCCAAGATGGCTGATTTCATCCCAAGATTGGCTGATTTCCTTATGCATTATGCGTTATGCGTTATGCAAAAGTCTGTGCGGGGGCCTTAAACCTTTTTTTTGTAAACTAGTGGGAGTGTTGGGCTAGAGAGTTTGCCTATCTAGTTAGTTTATTTTCTTTTGGTTATTCGCTTTCTACACTCTGTTAGCGGGTGGTGTAGTACCGTGCAATGTGGCGCCTACGCCTTCTTGTCTCGTTCTTTTGATATTGATGGCTACTGGCCTTTTATTTTATTATATATAATACGTAACAGGAAAGATCATTTTACATTTATCCATTATTCTGCTTTGTGTTATTCATTCTTTGTATCAATGGTACTTCTCATTAAAGGTTAATATCCTTTTTAGACCGTTGCTGTTCTGTGTATCAATAAACCTAACACCTTCTAATACATTATTTTTGCACATCTTATTCAAATACTTGAAATTTACATGTCCCAATATCCTATGCCATTTTTCTTTGGAAGTCATCATATTTCTGTCATTTCTGATTGTCGTGTTCAATTCTCTAGTTCATCAATATAACTATACATTTTGTAAATACTACCCTCTTTCCATGTTACTGCAATCATTTCATTATATGCATTATAAATCTTAGATGTATTGCCTCTAAAAAATATGTAATTATTATTAGTTATTTTTGCATAGCTAATCAAATTTCTATCCATTTTCTCTACATAAAAAACATTTTTCATTTCAATTTCTACTGCTTCATTAAAAGTTTGGAATTTACTGATAACATGTCCTACTTTCGTTGCTTTCAAAATTCTACCATCACCTATTTTGACATTTACAGGCTCTTTTAAAGTTATCGAATCGTTATAATACTTATCATCATTTATTACATGGTCCGTACAATCACTATCCAAGAGCCAATTTATCTTGCCATTACTATTTACAACATTTTCTTTACTCGCTGACATAACCTTGACCTGTGTCAGAAATGAATTTACACCTCGTCCATGTTGCCAATGACTGCCGCCGCCTCGACCGCCACGTCCACTGAAATTTCCTCGGTTAACGAAACTTCCTCGGCCAACGCCTCCTCGCTGTTGATTCTCGTGACCTCGGCTACCGCCTCCTCGCGAACCGCTCCATGAGCCTCTTCCTGGTCCTGTATTTTCCGGGTAGTTGTATTTAAAGTGTCCCTTCTTTCCACATGTGTAGCACGTTTTATCTTGTGCTCCCACTGTTGACTTTTTTTCGCATTAAAATGCATTAAATGTCGAGTTTCCATTTTCTTCTATATCTCTCATTTTAGCCATTTTTATCTTATTTTTAACATAGTCCACTGTTTGTTCTTCTTCTTTTAAGACATCAATTAAATCTCCAATATGACTCAGAGAATCTGGTAATGTTCTTAGCATGTAGTTCAATTTTTCTTTTTCTGTCACATTTGGACCAGCAGCTTTCAATTCATTCACTGATTTTTCAAAATTATTGAAGAAGTCCGTAGTGTCACTGTAGCTTTTCAATCTCATATTTTCCAATTTATTTCTGCAGATTATCTGAAGAGCCGTCGATTCCTTTAGATACGTTTGGTCAAATTTCTTCATTATTTCATAAGCAGTTTCTTTATCACTAATCAATTCCATCTATTTGTTAGAAATTGCGCTATATATATAATTTATAGCCTTCAAGTCTTTTTCGTCCCAATCTTCTCTGTCTGCCGTTACTTTTGCTCTCGTAACGACCACTTCACATTTTTTCATTTTCAAATACATAATTATCCTCTTCTTCCAACTACCATAGTCTTGTCCATCGAACACTGGTATCTTTATATCTTCCATTTTCTTCACTTCTGACTTTCGATTTCACAAACCGAATTCAATCTCTTCCTCTGCTTTTTTCTCAACAGTCTCTTAATTGGAATTCCTAACCTGTGTTTCAATCTTCGACTTTCAATAACCAGGCTCTGCTACCATGTCAAATATATCTTCTTATGTCGAGTTGAAGTGGTTAGGAAATGGTATTGTCTTTTGTATCTTCTTCTTATTACAAACAAAACTTAGATCTTTATTGTGAGCACATTTCAATTCGTATCAGTGTCGTACCGTCTCTATACAAGAGTGTGTCCTCTCTAATTCTACCCACAGTCCGCTGTGACGACATACATACATACTCATTTGCCAGGTGGCGTCACAGAACATTTCTTTCTATCTAATATAAATGTACATATCTTAACAATGGTATTAATTTTGTATCGTGTAGGATGATTAGAGACAGATAATTAATATATCTTCCCGAGAAAGTAGGTTTTTGATACCATTTTGATACCATTTGGTAATTACTTCCATCACGAATGACTAAAGTATTCAAAAAACTTAAACTAAAATCTTTCTCTAATTCATAAGTGAATTGCAAACGAGGGTGATAACCGTTAAAAATAGTAAGCATGTCATCAATTTTGGATGCAGGTGCAATGGCAAAAATGTCATCAACATAACGGTAAAAAATACGGATGTGGCGGTCGCTACGCGATCCGGCACATCGGGCGCCGGGCGCCGGGCGCCGAGCCGCGCGCGCGCGCACGGGCCACGCAGTACCAAGCGCCGCCGCTATGCGGCGCATAGCCGGCGCGTGAACTCGCACTCAAGTAGCAACTTGACGAGTATGTAAGGAGGTGCCTCGAGCCCCGAAATTAAGAAAAATTTTCTCCTCGGATCACTGCAGACCGGAACCGCTGCCTCTAAGGAAAAAGAAGACAAGGAAGCTGCTCGGGTACAAACGGCTCTTTTCAGA
>NJRL01001140.1:17769-33549 GCA_003063815.1 Aphaenogaster rudis
TTTTTCCAATCTATATTTATACAATTTTCAGAAAATTTTTTAAAAATAAAATTGAAAGATTTTTCTTAAAGAGCAATTGATTTTCCAAATAATAAAATCTTATTGTTCACTTAAAGTAAAGTGAAGGAATCTGTTATTAAAATTATAAATTTGTACGGGGATATTTTTGCAGTATCACGTATAATATGAATGTGGAGAGTAAGGTAACATGAATATCGAGGGTAAATACTAAACACGCGCACCAAAAGGTATTATATAACAAGTCGCGATACATCGATAATTTCAAAGTTTCGATATAATTGCGTCGTTTCTTCTAGTCACCATTCGTATTCCCAACACTAATACGTTCTTCGTGCAGGCAACCGCTGCCTGTCTATCAACGTGCATAAAACTTTGTGCACGCTTGTGCATTTGCATCGAGCCAGTTGCGTTACTGCCAACAGGAGTTGTTTGTCAGAATTTCCCGCGAGAATTTCACCGCCGCATGCGTCATGAGTTATCGTTTCACTTCATTCTGCTATACTAGTCCGCGGCCGTATTTTCCTTGGTCGCGGTAGTGTTGTTGGCAATTTTTTTTTTTTCATTGCGATACTTACCCTTAAGCGACTTTCGCAAAAATAACACGTTTCAGCCATCCAAAGGCGGGAAAGGACCTGGTATCGACGTGTGCATCGGCCTTTCTTATATTCTACGTTACTTTTCTCTTTGATGTGACGCGAGAGAGCGAGGCAAACGTTGGTCGAATTCAAACCTCCGAGTAACGCGATCTCGATCGGGAGACAGCTTTGATGATCATTTCGAAACGTGGCAGTGATGCCGCTTCGAACGCTGGGACTTTGTTCGGTTGAAATCCAGCCGCATGTCTCTCGATATAAAGGAAAACTAGTTTCATCTCGGCGATGCCGGAAAATAGCGTGGCCGCGATGTAACCGTGTAATTAAGTTTGAATCGTTTAAAGATTCCGGACTATGAAGAAGATTCATAGACAACGTTCAAAGAATGTTGTGCCTAGTCGGGGGAAATTAACGTCTTTTGTAGATGAAAGTAATGCTAAAGTCGCAAGTTCATTGAATATCTGCGTGCGATGGTTGGTACGTCCTTGTAGTTGTCGTCGTCGTTGTTATCGTCGTCGTTTTTTCCTTCGTTACGTTGAATTTCGCTTGACGAATCTGAGGAATGGCGAATCCGTGCGATTGTACACGTTAACAAAATAAGAATGTAATCGTTAAAGATCCAAGTATGAGTTTTCCAACTCATTCATGATAATAACGAACAACCAGTTAGAGTACTTTAGCAATATATAAGGCTCTTGTGATATCATTATTGGACAATTAAGTTGGAATTTTGCATTTCGTTCGAGCTAGGAAAAGTTTAATACATACTTACACAAAATAAGTTAGTAAAATTGCCTTCTTTAGTAATTATTATTTGTGACCGACGAAATATAGATTGATTAACGATATTTATTATATTGCCTCGATAACGATAAATTTCCTTTAAATTAAGCAAAATGTAAAATTTACAATTTCTTAATTTTAATAATAGATTGTATAATTAATTTGGGGTCAATTTCTTTTTTAATCTTTAAGTTATATAAGCGCGATTAAATTAAATAATTAAATTTATAACAAATCATGTAACAGCTAAGATTATCTGCCATAAACATCGTTATTTCATATAATTATGTGTTGTTATTACTGAATATCTTTAAACTCAAAATATTGCAACTTTTAATAATCTTTAATATTTTTCTTAAAGAAAAAAATAGCTTTAATTTGGTAAAGCATCTATTATTAAGATTAGAACCAAATGTTGTAGATTATATTATAAATTATTATGACAAGGATGAGCTACATAAAACATGAAATAAGATTGCGAAGTAAATTCTCTCTCTTTCTTTCTCTTTCTTTCTTATACGATCTATCCTTTTTATAATTTTATCGATTCCCTATCTTCAAGCACAAAGAAATTCCAACATGGAATGCTTTTCATCGAACCATTTTGTAAGTGCATATTTCGCGGCGGTTGATCCGCTTCTTTCGAAGGGAATGAGGTAAAGAGTTGGTCAGTTTAGCCTTGGGCAGCCTTACCGAGGACCGCTTGTTGAGGCACCCACTTCACAAATTTGATGTTGGTCGGATGAATAGCCATGTTACCGTCATGTTTCCATAGAACTCTTTGCTTCAGCGAGCCTAGGGCGTTGCACAATGCGGTCAAAGGCCCAGCGGGTAGTTGGTCAGTTTGCAGATTTGAACCCAGAGAGAAATAAATAGCACCATACTGAGCGTTATCCAGGAATTCGCGAATATCCTAAAACAGTAATGAAAATTGCATTTAATGACAACTAGGAAGTGTGATAGATATGATAATAGGTACAATAAATGTTTTTTGGCCGAAGTCGTATTCCTAACGACAAGCGACACGTACATATAAGGAAACTTGAAAATATTTTACAACGTTTTCAAAATTACGCGATCAATTTTTTATTGAGATAAAAACGCAACTATTACGTTAAGGATTATTATTTTTCAAATAAAATAATTAAAGATAACGAAATCTAAAACGTGAAGTACAGTTTATACAAATTACTAATAAATCAGCGTTTCATTGCAGTTATAATAATGCAATGCCATTTTGTCATATAGACGTTATTGTTTTATAAAATATATTTATTCGTTGCGTATCCTTCGCATTTTCAAAATTATGTTAGCAAGCTGCGATAGGGCGCAAATGGAACCGATTGTGTTATTAATGTGGCTGATATTACTGATAATGCAACTTCCTTTGTTAATTGCGAAACCTGCTAGCTTTTATGGCAGACGTGGTGATGGTGGTTCCATATGCACAATGTGTAGCCGAAGGCTTTGTCCTATTAATTACAACTATTCATGGATTTCGATACATTCTGGTGTATGTGTATAAAGACGATCACACATTGCCGCGGTCACGTTCCGTTCTCGACATCGTTCGAGATCACGTGGTAACCACAGTTAACTTTGCGCATTGTCTTCATAGTGGCAATCAGATAAATTTATAAAGAAACTTTAACTTTAGTAGAACCAAAAGGCAGCTATAAAATGTTTAACACAGTTCGATTTTCTATCGAACTACAATTCTTATAATTTACTTTTTTGTAAATTTTTCAATCTTGTAATTTCTCTCTTTCTCTCTCTCTTTCTCTCTCTCTCTCTCTCTCTCTCTCTCTCTCTCTCTCTCTCTCTCTCTCTCTCTCTCTCGATAAATTTAAATATAAATTAATAATATGTGGCTAATATATTTTAATCGAACTTTGAATTAAAATTTAAATTAAGTTCTAATTTTTAATTAAAATTAAAACTTCTCAATATATAAATTCAATCTAGCTTTAAGTTAGAAAAGAGAAATGCATTTTTAATGATTAAATAATTATTAATTCAATTATATATTCAACCACAGCCATGCTAAAATTAAACAATTGTTATAAACAAACATTTTCGACAGTGCACTCCTAGATTGATGCCGGAGAACGCAAACAGCTATTGTAATATTATGTAGAGGTGATTCCGCGGTTATTTTTTCTATGTGAAGGATCTTCAACGAAATACTCTTCCAATAATATTTTTCTTGTCGGCCCTTGGGAGACTTAGAACGGTTCGCGGTAAATAGCAATGACGTTTACCTTTACGTCGCTACGCTGAGTCGTTGGTAAACTTCTACCAACTGACTATTACTGGTCACCTGTGAGAATGGTATGTATTTCCCCGGGAGAAATCATTCTCGTACGACACACAATTTCGCCTTTCCGAGACGTACTTAGAACTACGAGAAGTGAAGGTTTAATCGACGTAAAAATATCAACTCTCAGACGCTACTCAAATAGGAGAAATGTTGTGGCGTTTAACTCGATAAATTGTTTAATTCCATTTTATAATTTAAATGTCTTTTACTATACATATACGATTAAAAGAAGCTTGAAGTAAGCATAGAAGATAACTATCAATATAATCTGTGCCTATAATTGTGCATTTAATAATTTACCTGTTTCAATTTATTATTTATTATTTTTCGGCATTAAATAGTTGCAAAATCTTTTCTTCTAATGCAATGTCGAACTTATTTACGCACATTATAATAATAGTATGTTTTTTAAATATAGTTGTAAGTGCTTACCTCAGGCAAAGGGCCGGGGTTTTCTGAAATATGCAAGCTGTGTACTTCGATCACATGCGGCAGTAATGGCTTCGGATAACCGAACACGTGATTGTTGCCCAGAATCACTAGACTGAAATTTTTATCGATGTCATAAACAGGTGTACCGGGTATCCGTTTGTTAGCCATGCCTTGAGCCTTTGGTAGATGCCAGTATCGGTAATATAATCTTGTATATGTCGTGTAAAGGATATTCGCTATACGCTCGTTGATTGTCATTCTGTCCGTAAATGGATACGTCATGTCAGGATTAAAGTTAGGGTCGTCTGGATTTCCTGTCAATCATAAATAATGCAATGACTTAAATAACGTATTTTCTTGAATAAAATAAAGTGTTATGAGAGAAAACTAGCCGCTTATATATAGATTATGATTAATCGTGAAAGTTTTAAATGTAGTTTCGAACTTTTCGGAGCTATTTGTTGAAATATTTAATAATTTTATCAGATACAGATCTGAAAATAATTTTGTTGGACTATTATGATTAAAACTTGGTTAAATTTTTATATACTTTAGCAAAACCGTTCTTTCCGTAGAACCGTTCTTTACAGTAAATTGAGGTACTCTACGAGTTTGTGCGATGCGTTTCTAAAATTTGCTTTACAACTACTTTTCTTTTATTGTTTCTGTTCGGACAAGTAGAGAAATTATTACACGGTAAATTTTCTCGCAAATAAAGAGAAAGAAGCGCGATGAGTTACAGTCGGGTATCTACTTCTTCGAAAACTCAACTCGGTGATTGGGTCAGATCAATGAGGAATGTTACTACTTCGATACGCGGTCCGCCTTCGCAAAACTCGCCTGGCTTTAATTGAAATATTTCAGTAGCAGCCACGGCGATCCATTTCACGGTCTATTACGTTCATCCGGAAGAGTACTTTCGGGTATCTTCAATTACGTCGAGGTAAAGGAATCGAATGGCGGCGAGCTGGCGCATCGTCCCTCGCCACCTTTTCTCCGACGCTCTTCGGGTCAGACCGGTACAAGTTAAAGCACTACCGAGTAATCTATCCTTTTCCACGAAGACCCGGTCTCCGATTGCTCGCACTTTCTGCTTTAACGACAATTTACGTCAATTTCCGCGCGCAGTAACGACGTTCGTTGCCGATGCCAACCTGGGTGGATGCGAACCCAGTAGAAAAAGACATTGGAGAACGATAGGTCCGACCAGACTCGCACTCCCAAGTTGTTACCTGGGCAGGTGGATGACTTTTGCAAACAATAAAATTGCTAGGCCGACGAAATTGCGAGAGTTGCTCGACGTGCACGACATGCTCACCTACGGAATCCATTACGTAGGGCAAGTTGCCCACACTCAAAAATCCAATCAGCACGGGAAAGTTGTAGTGCTTTACGAGAGCGTAATAACATTGGTACCATAATTGCTCTATAATGATTGCGTCGAAAGTCTTGTTGCTTCTGTAACAAGCAAATTCGAATTAGATTTGTTTTTGCAGGTTATTCGTAAGACTATTAAATTCGTAAGACTATTAAAGTCTTCGTGATTTTCGTCTTCGTATCTATATAGAGCGAGAGAAATGCGTTGTTATTTTATAATACAGAATCTCGTGTAATCTACACGGAAAAAAAATTTGTTAACATGACTAAATTTTTCAACTAAATAAAATTTCTTCAGTTCAAGTATTTATTTATTTAAGTTAAATTTATAAATATTTGAAAAGTAAAGTTCAAGTATTATATGTTTAATTTAAATAAATAAATGTTTAAGTTAAATAAATAAATACTTGAACTGAAGAAATTTTATTTAGTTGAAAAATTTAGTCAAGGTAACAAATTTTTTTTTCCGTGTACGACTATTGACGTTTTGATTTATTTAATATTTGGGAATAAATTTTTGATTATTTTGTGCTTAATTACAAAAATTTATTTATAGGTCAAGACAAAAATAGATATTGCTAAAGTTTCCGAATTATTTGCTGAACTTAATTGTTGTTACGTTAAACTTACACTATAAGTTCGTCAATAGCAGAACTAAATAACTGATGCTTGCACATGGTATTCGCTCCCCATAAATTTTGATGGAGAAACGCATAGGCTCCCATATGTCTGTCAAAGATAAAAATCAAGATTATTAATTTACTAGATATGAAAAAATCCATTTGTATATTAATTTATATGAAATACGATAAATGTATACCTTAATTTTGTGCAATCCATGCTTATATACGAGAATGACAAGTCAACGTTTTCATAATTTGGTGGAGGATTCTATAAAATAAGAAAAATTAGAAAAAAGTATCAATTACGAACATAAAAGATTTTAAGTTTATATATTATGTAAAATATAAAAAATATATTTTTTATGTAAAAGTAAAACAAAACAACAGGACGCAATACAAAAGTGGCGTCACTTTTAAGTATTATAAAAGACGTATCAATAAAAAAAGATATTCAAATGATGGATCAGTAATTATTGCGAATTTAAGGGAAAAAGCAATAAAGTACCGCGATAGTTTGTGTGCAAGGCAATTATGTTTTCGTTAGTTAGGTTTTATCCAGTTTACGTGAACAATTTAATCTCTAATTTTGCCGCGAAAGAAACAGGACCATCAAGCCGTGAGAAGACACATTCAGCAAAGAGAAATGTTAGTAGAAGTAAATTGAAGCTAAACGAAGTTTGCGTAACTTTGAACTCGAGTTTAGAAAGAGAGAGAAAGAGAGATAGAGAAAGGAGGAAGCGAGGAGAGGATTACACAAGACAGTAGAGAGAGGAAAGGAGTGAGATGTCAGACGAACGATCTGAGAGACCTGAAAGAAGGATGTTAGAGAAAAAGCGAGTAGAAATGGAGAAAGTGAAATGACAGAAGAACAAAAAGCTTGAAAAGGCATCATCGGGTCAAATATCTATTTAACAATCTATAAATTCTCCATTATTATAAATTAAAATTTATTTTGTATAATAATTCATATCTGAGAGCGAAAGAGATTGAATAAAACGTATACGATTTAGCCGTAATTAGTTTCGATTTGACAATATTTAAACAGACTGTTAATGACCCAAAAAATATCCGGAATGCGGTTGAAGTTGCAAAGTTTATCGAGACTAAACGAAAATAACTGTGAACAGTGTAACGCCTTAAATCCTTAGCGAGCACAAGGCGGCTTTGTTGGTGGTAATTCTCGTAAGCAATGATATATAGGCAATCATAACGATACCGGGTGGATAAAAAGGGTGAACAAATTAATTTTAGCAAGTTTCGAATATAATGAACCTCAATGTCTTTTTAAGTCATATGTTATTTCAAATAATATAACTTAATAAATTAAAAATATTAAAAATTGCCACAAAGATTTCCAATTATTTCAAAATAAATATAAAAATATAAAAAATGGAATTTTAGCTTTTATATTATATCCGAAATTCCGTAAAATTTCCTAATATCTTTGCGTAATAATTTTTATTTAAAAGATTAAGATATAATATTTAGGTAAATGACGTGTGTCGTTTATGTCAGTCGCGATGAAGGCAAAGGATTAGAGCGAAAAAATGTGAAGAAAAAATTGACTTACCTTTAAGGGAATTGTTGATAAAACGGTAACTTTATGACCACGAGCCGCCAATGCTTTCATCAATGCTTGAAAAGATCGTTGGTGACTGTAACTTGCGCTCGGGCAAATACCGAGGATGTTGTATCCGTGGCTGTGTTGGAAAGTACAGAATAGCGAAATTGATAGCAATACGAGTGTCACGACGCGCATTTTGGGCACAGAACACTTTCGTTCGTGGATGCGAAACGGCCGTTCAATCTTTCAGGGAAGAATCGAGGCTACCGGTCTCTCGCTGGAATTTTTAAAAAGAACCCGAGCGACGGAAAAAAGACGAGGCGGTCCGTATGAAAAATTCAATACATGTTCCACGATCAGTTTGCTTGGGACCACAGTAAATAAGTGAACGGGATGTCCATTGGTCGGGTGCTTCTCACTCAGCTTTGCGGAAGAAATAATTCAGGCCTCGTGTGCGCGGACCCTATTTTTATATTCGTCGAGAATACAAAGGCGGTATTCATAGGAACGGTACATTTCGAGATATATATCCATATAGTTATCTCTCAATAAGAGTAGGGATAATCGGACAGCGTTATAATTTTATTGTCAATATTAAATAGCGTTGTGAATTTTGTTGCGACATGTCGGTGAAATCGATGAAGAGCGAATAGTAATGGGAATTTGAGATATGATATCGTATCGACTATCAAAGTAAGCCATCAAACTAGTCAAATCGATAATAGAATTTACAGACGCGATAATAGCACTTATAGACATGATTACAAAACAAAAGAATTTTATTTAATTGCAATATATAAATTCAATCACGCTATATGAATTCCATTTTTTATTGCATTTCCGTATTATTAGCCTTAGATAACATTTGATATAGTTATCTTCTGCATTATTAGCTTTGGATAATAAGATTTGATATAGTTATCTTCTTTACAAAATTGATATATGTACAACTATGAAGTACATAGCATTAATATTGTGGTACATTTTTTTTAAATATAAAATATTCAAATATTACACGCAAGACGGAAAGGGTGTAGTAGACGAAAAAATATAAACGCACGGAAAAATAGCTAGGTGGAGACAAATCACTCACTGACGCACCATTACCTTCGACATATGACTCGCCCTTCCTCTTCTCGTTACAAGGAAAAGAGGTCCTAGGTTGAGCGTAAAAGATAATACTGTTGGTGGAAACGAAGAAATATCGATGCCCCATCTTGAAGGGAAATTCTCATCTCTAAAAAAGTATTTTTAATGAATTATACTTAATTAATTCTTTTTTTATTATACAATCTATAATCTATAATTTATAATCTCTTATAGCTCTTTATAAAAAGAAAAAGAGATATATTTTGTACGACGTATCAAACGTGCTAATTTACAGAAAAGATTAAAAAGTAGTTTACACTTTAAAATTAAATTTTTAAGCGAGGTGAAGTGTTCAGCAATATTGAATGTCAACGTAGTTATAAATAAAAAACATAATAATACGTAAAATGTTTCTTAAAAACAAGTTGTTGTTTATTCGTTTACAAAGCTTTAATCGCGACGAATGTTTTTGATAAATTCAGAAACACGGTTAAAAATGTTTTTTCTTACATTATTGTGCAATTTTGTAGGCCGAATAAAATTGCAAGCGATCGCTTGCGCCTTTGTGATTACAGTACAACAGAAATTAAAAATTTCCGATGCTGTGCTATTGATCGGCGAAGAAAAATATTTCGTCTGAAGACAATGGTTTTTGCACGGCTGTCGTAAATACGGGTTTAAGCGCAGCGCATTACTTAGAGCTGTAATAACGCCGAGATATGAAAAGACTCTCGTTAATTCAAGCCGCCGTGCATGTCGCCTCGATGTAAAAGCTAAGAATGGCGCATCGTGAATGTTGTCTACCGGAAAAGTCGCGAAAACTTGCCTTTCAGGATGGACTACGCTTTCCTCGCGCGAAATTTGCTAAGAATAATTTTCAAGGGATGCTTTTTGAAACTATTCCATGAGCGTGTTTTCATACTATATGTTGTGGATTTCAATTTCTCGTATTTTATGTTAACGTCCAAATTGTTAGTTTACGTACGTTACGTGACGTGCACCTTGATAAAATTGTATTAATTTTTACGGTGTTTCATAGTTGATAATATATTAGTGTTTTATTAAATCTCACTGCTTTTATATACGTTTGAGAATAGCATTATTTTGGATACTTCCTGAAGTGATTTCGCGTGAATCTAATAAAGCTACAGCATAACTTTAAAGAGGACCGCTGACACCGCAGGTAGGCGGCAAATTCGAATCACGTGTCAGAGTCAGATGCGTCTGATAAGGGTTGAGCACTTTTGATGGAGTCGCGGTTGAGGTTCATCTTGAAACTTGAGGACAGAACCAGGAATGACGAAGGTGATACTGATGACTGAGAACTAAGTTCGCCAAACCACGTCAGGCAGAAAAGTGGATACTTTTAACGTGTCACTTTGTAATTAGAATGATTATAAGTTATCTATTGTAATTTATATAATTTTTTATTTCATTTTTAATCTTTTATCTGAAATCTTTCTCTAATATTTTCCTCTTATTCTCGGAAGAGGAGCGTATGTAATTCATTATATTGCTCGCATTACTGTCACGACATGAAATATAGTTGAATATTTTATCTCATTTAAAAGTGTAATTTTACATATATGTAAAGGTATTTCATGCGCAGAGATATAGGAATATTAAAACATATGCAGGATATACATATATTATTTATAATGTGTAATAATACGTTTAAAACAATTTTACGAAAGAAGTATCAAGATATTAAAATATCGAGAATTATCTGCATATCAATAATAAAAATTCGACTGGTCTCATGACGATCACGAACTTGCTCGTATTTATACTCGTACGTATTTTCCGCGAGCCTCGTGCGAGCGTTAATCCGCCTGTTGCGGCTGTCGCGCATGACAAGATGACAGGAGCCAAGCCTGGCTGGATCCGAATGGTCGATCGGACGGGCCAGAAGGACATTTAGGATATCTGTCATTTGCGGTTTAAATTACTCCGTGAATAATACAGCGTGTTCTGGACTCTGCAGCGCCACGGGGTGCTGCGCGTGCAGGATGGTGGGAGGATTACGAGATGAGGGATGAAGGGAGGAAGGATGGAAGAGGAGACTGAGTGCGCGCCGGGGTAGGTCGTGCGCCTGCTTTTGTCAAGCCGCAACACGAGCCGCGGCTTTAATACAATACAATACTGTCGAGAGGGTGGAGATGAGAGGTAGTGAGCCGGAGGAAGAGAGTTGGCGAGGAGGTTACACTCGCGGGCGCGAGTGCAAGCGAGAGAAAGTTCGGTACGATAGCAAAATGCTGTGTGTGTCAGTAAGTAACCGTCTAGATTTGTACGCCCCCTCGCCATCCTGGAAAACCCAACAGACTGCCAGAGGATGTGTCAGATTCAGCCGCGTATGTTTTGCAAGAGCCTTACTACCCGCTTCTCCTCTCTTTTCTCGCTACTCTACCCCTCTCTACCTCCCTCTTTGCTGTTTCGTATCCCTTTCTCCCGTGTCATATTCCATAGTTACAGCGGCATAGTTACAGGGACGGATTTATGTGAAAACCGCTGAAATTTGAGTTTCGAGGGCAAAACTTAGGGCAAAACTAGCAAAAGGGAACATCTCGCAGAATATTACGTACAAGGAAATATTTAGCAATTTTTTTAAAGTTATCTATTGCGTAAAATAAAGAGACACATCCTTTTTAACATTCCATTTCATTTAATTAGCTAGTTTATACTGAGTATACTCTAGGAAATTACTATTTTTAAACCTTGAAAACTTACTTGGTTTTTTTATTGGACTAATGTACTACTGTGTGAACTTCTTTTTAAATTTTTACAAGTACAAATCAGTTTTTGAAGTTACATATATTGCGCAGGAAGGAGCGAGAGATTTATTTTCTTCAGCCTGTGTTTGCTTACAATTAGTTATGTTTCTGCTATGGATTTCCCACATATTGTTTGCTTAAAGTTAGGAAAAATCAACATCCGCCCCTGTACACTTGTACACCACCCACTTGCAAATCTGTCGCTATAATTCCCCTACCTCGCGCGAGCCATCCTTCTCGCGAATTCTGAGTTTTTGCGACGTCGTCGCTTATGCAAGCGAAATCCCGGGTATCTGCGGCTAATTTCGCGGACCCTAGCGAGTTTCCTGCACGGAAATCTTCCGCCATATGGCGCGCGGTTCGTGAATCCCCGCCGCTCGCTAATGTTTTGTTCTAGATCACATAAGGTACGGCTGATTTTGTCATTACTGTATTCTATGTAGCATGAAATACCTGCGAGTTTAATGTATCTCTTCAGGGTCCTGACAGGCGTTTCTTCTGTACGCGATTAAATTATTTTTGAAGCTGCGGACAACGCAAATATAATGATTAGCGTACGTTATCTCGTTTACTGTCGAGATTATTAGTGCGTCAATATTTTTATAGAGAAGAAATTGACACACACACACATTTTAAATTGATTAGAACATTTTTAATAAAAGTATGATTGTTCTGGATAATGTGCATGTATACGATTGCATATAAACATGCAAGTGTGCATGTTCAATTTGTTCGAAGATAGGAATTCTATAAATTTTGTGACGAAAACTTTGGTAGATTTAATTACAGATTTAAAGCGCAGCTTGCATGATTATATACACGTAAGTATATATTTTAGCCAAGAATTTTTTGCGAATTCCTAGATGAGTTTACGACACGGGTAATAAGATTACTTCTGGTCACCGAGCATTATAGTAGAGTACTCGCTGCATTTCTAAGTTACGTCAAGGGTTACCCGAGTTTCGCGAAAGGGTTTCGCTGATCTCGTTGCGTTTCGCGCGCAAACTTAAGCATAACGCTAAGTTAGAAAAAAGATAAATATTTACGAGCACTCCGTTACGCATTATGGAATTTTTTCCGGTCCGGCATGTAATACGCTATAAAGTACTAGACATTCGTGGAATATCTTGCGGTATACTGCAATGAAAAGTTGCCTTGATTATCTTAATATTTTACTCTTATCTCAGCTATTCTGAGAAAGACGGTGATTCCTTATTTCGCAATCTCAGTTTTCTCTTTGCAATTATCTAAAGATTTGGTACACATTGAAAGTTAATTAGTAGGTAAATTAATAGTACTTTATATTTAATAGATCATATATAATTTGTGTGTGTGTGTGTGTGTGTGTGTATACTCGATATTTGTTTAAATTTCATATCAAAAATATTGAAATATTTTTAAAGGTAAGTAATGAGATTATTTAGTTTTGTCAATTTTTATTTACACTCACGGCTCACGACGTTTACAGTCGCTCAAAGTTCGCGGTATAACATGTGTCATTGGCAAGAGATAAATCTGTTGCGGAAATGTATTTTGCACGATCAGAGCCGCTTCGGTCGGACGCGAGTATCTATCGAGACTCCATCGGAAGAACGTTTCGCGCACTTGATCCATTTACGGGATGAGCTTTCGGCGCAGGTGACAATAAGAAACCAATGGAGTATGTAACAGTATATAGTAGTGTATACGCCTATATGAACACCTAACTGGATTCTACGTAGTCGACGCGATTTCACGAGCAGAGATAGGACTCTCCGAGCAAGCGATAACTGCTCCTTGGAGATGTCGACAGAACCGAACTCTGTAATTTAAGACGCGCTCTTGTATGTACCGTTTCAAATAGTTATTGTCATGGACCTCTGTCGACATAATATTTTCATTACTGTGGAATTCTTTATGCACAAAACGACATTATTGGAAACGACGAACGTTATTCTGTATATACGGTTCGCTTGACTTCGGTCTCTATCGATCGTTCGTGCGCATTAAAATAAATTTAGATTGTGAAACTTTGGAGGAATCTGTTGGTCACGATTATTCGTGATCATTAAATATTTATTTCAATTAAATTATTTTGTTGTTTGAACGAATAAAATATTTATTTATATATCATTGTTAATAGAAATATTTCCAGTCGTTATATATTATTCAATTTGGTATCATTTTAGGAAGGAAATAATTAATTTTTCAACGTCATTTAATTCTACATTTGTCAGGAAAACTTTAATTTTACGACGAGATTGAAGGATTGAGCGGAAAATATAAAGTTTGTATTAACGATGCGGACACTTCTTATGCTTAAGGAGGAATCGATCATTTAATTTTACGCATATATACAGAATACGCGTATACTCATTACGCGCACATGTTTTTTCTGCCGCGAGATGTATTACTTCTCTTTTTAATCTTTTTCTACGCTCGGAGGCGCATCCTCCTCTTTACGGTGACGCATCTTTTAGAGAGCAATGTATTGTGCTTCACATTACAATATTGCGAAGTCGCCCAGCAGTGGAAGGTGAGGGCCGACAGGGGACAAAGTGGGCTGGAGAATATAAAAAGGGTAAAGCTGAGCGAACGCGAAGGGAAAGAAGGGGAAGGGCGAGGTGAAAAAAAGAGAGATAGATACATAATCTCGGAGTGTATATAAGATGAATAATGAAATGGTCAGAGGGACAGAGGTTCTCTAATCTTGCCGGATATAAAATGACATCGTTCGAGGAAAGAGATAGAGAGAGAGACGAAGAAAGATAGAGAGAAAGAAAGAGGCTATCGTGTCGTACAGGCGAAGAACCGAAGAAAATCCGAAGTCGTTACATTGAATACCACCACAGTTTTTAGATTAGGTTCGGTCAAACGGTAGATTTTGTTCGCCATGCGAGAAACAAGGCGGGAAATTTACAAATCCTCACTTGTATAACATTGAAATTCTGATGCTGCTGCAAAAGATTAAGCGAGGATACAGGAGCAAACGCAACCTTGAGTAGTATGCGCGATTGTTATGAATGCATATAGAAAGTTATTTTATTAGAAGGAAAAAGATAGTAAAAGAAAGTTGGTCGAGTTATAAACTTCAATTTTCTAAATATTAATTGTAAAGTTGATTAATGTAAAAGAATTAATCATTAAATTCCTTCTTTGAAGAATTGTAAATTTGCGGTATTATAATACATCAATTGAGCGATTAATCTAGCGAGTATTTTTATGAAGTATACCCATAATTATTTGTCTTTCCCAATTGCATAAGATGTAGGAAGCTTGTAAATTTATACAATGTGAACTTCGAAATTAGAAACTAGATTCCGCGAAGAATCAACGATAAAGAGCAATCCACAAATCCAGAGAGAGAGAGAGAGAGAGAGAGCGCGCTGCGAAATTTTGTGGCGCGGGCATTGAATCAACTTAATTAAACTCCTTAATCCATTTCTATAACGTCTTAATTCCAATTCTGAAGTTTGCGGAAGAAACTTGCAGACGCGTTCGCATGTCGTTTTCCACGTTGAAATCCACCAAACGAAAACTGGAGGATTATACGGAGCATCCTGATGGAAAAGGAAATGTCGCATCCTTACGATAACCAAGCTTGCCGATCGGACCCCTCGACTGTGCTAGATATTTCAATTAAAGACTTGGACGCAGAAACCAGCTGAAAGTCCACTTTATCATATTAAGAAAAGCGTCGAAAATATATTAAGGCACATTTTTCATCAAATACATACCTTATTTTTTAACATATCATTTAGCTATCCATACATGTAGAAAGTTTTAATTTTTACAGCGAGATAGATGATGGATTGCAAAAATATGAAGACAAAAATATAAAGTCCATCTTATCTTATCGACATTTTCTTGACAGTTCTCGATTACGCCCCAAAAGTTGCATCGAAAAATAACATGCCTTAAATAGATCTTGTTTGAAGTTATTGAAATAAAAATGTTTTTGTATAACAAAAGCGGAAAATTGGCATCTTACATGTTTAAACTCTTTAATTTAATCATCTACTTATACTCCATACTTTTTTGAAAAATATCAAGAATTTTAAAACTTATAATTCTAGAGGAATTTTAGAGCACATATATTAGAACTCTATCAATTATATCGAAATGCTGAAAACGAAGTGCTGATTTTCATACACAGAGAGAATTTTCTCTTAAAATTTACCCTGAAAATCATGGTAGTCATGGGACAACATGGTATTTCGAAGATTTT